>PGFW01048827.1:19452-33243 GCA_003123925.1 Haematobia irritans | reverse complement strand
CCTCCACCATTAGGATGGGGGTATATTACTTATGTCATTCCGTTTGAAACACATCATATTACTCTTAAGACCCCATTAAAGTATATAATTTCTTGGGTTATGAGGGTGAAATTTCTAAGTCGATCTGAGCATGTCCCGTCCGTCCGGTCTGTTGAAATCACGCTAACTCCGAAAGAAACAGCTATCGACTTGAAACTTGGCCACAGTATGTTGTTATTGATGTAGGTCGAAGCAACATATCGGTCCACTTTACCGTATAGCCCCATATAAACGGAACCCCCAAATTTGGGCTTGCGATTGCTCTAGAGAAGCAATTTCATCCGATCCGGCTGTAAATTTGGTACATGGTGTTAGTATATGGTCTCTAACAACCATGCAAAAATTTGGTCCACATCGAGTCACATAATAAATATATAGCCTCCATATTAAAACCGATTCCCCCGATTTGGCTTGCGGAGCCTCTAAGAGAAGCAAATTTCATCCGATCGGCTGAAATTGGTAGTATGGTGGTTGGTATATGTTCTCTAATGACATTTGCAAAATTTGGTCCACATCGGCCCATATTCTTATTATATGCCCCCATATAAAACCGATCCCCAGGATTTGACCTCCGGAGGCTTAAGGAAGCCAAAGTTCATCCGATCCGATTGAAATTTTGGTTACGTGGTGTTAGTATATTGGTCTCTAACAAGCCATGCCAAAAATTGGTCTATATCGTTCCCATAATTATATATAGCCGCTATATAAAGCCCATCCCCAGATTTGACCTCCGGAGCCTCTCTAGAGGAGCAAAAATTCAATCCGATTCCGGTTGAAATCTGGTACGCTGTGTTAGTATTATGGTATCCAACAACCATGCAGGAAATTGGTCCATATCGGTCCATAATTATATATAGCCCTTTAAATCGATCCCAGAATTTGCTTGGCGGAGCCTCTAAGAAGAAGCAAATTTCATCCGATACGATGAAAAATTTGGTACGTAGGGTGTCAGTATATTGATTTATAGTTCTTAATCATGCTTTGCACTCGAGCCAAAAATTTAATCTACCAATAATTTATATTTCTATAGGAAAATTTGTTAATAATTTCTATAGAAAAATTTGTTAAAATTTTATTTTCTATAGACAAATCATTGTCAAAAATTTTATTTGCCTATAGAAAAATTTTTAGTCAACATTTTATTTCTATAGAATTTGTCAAAATTTTATTGACTTATAGAAAATTTTGTCGAAAAATTTCCAAATTTTATTCTTCTATAGATTCTTTTTTCAAATTTTGACTTCTATAGAAAAGTGTTTGTCAAAACTTTATTTCTATAGAAAATTATCTTTGTTAAAATTTTATTTTTCTATAGAAAATCTTGTCACAATTTTTATTTCTATATGAAATTTTTGTCAAAATTTTATTCCTATGGAAAAATTTTAGTCAAAAATTTTGTTCTATAGTAAAGTTTGTTAAAATTGTATTTCTGTAGAAGATTTTGTCAAAATTTTCTTTCTATAGAAAATTTTGTGAAAATTTTATTTCTATCGAAAATTTTGTCAAAATTTTATTTCTATGGAAAATTTTGTAAAAATTTTATTTCTATTAGAAAAATCTCTTGTTCAAACTGACATATAGGATTTAATCGATATTTTTTTGGTTTGAATATTAACACGTGATGGACTTACATATACAATTAGAAAGGACGGTGTTAGGAGGTTTTTAAGATACCTTGGCATTCGGCAAGCGGTTACCGCAACTTAAAGTAATTCGATTTGGATGGCAGTGTTTTAGAAAAGTCTTCTATCGCAATCCATGGTGGAGGGTACATAAGCTTCGGCCTGGCCAAACTTCACGGCCGTTTACATATTGTTTTTAATTAAATTAAATTTAAATTTTTAAACTTTAAATTTTAATCAATTTTTAATTTAAGTGTATCCCAAGTCACAAGAATTCAATTTAAAATATTTAAAAGTTTTTTTGTTTTTTTTTTACACGTACAACTTTTCCTCAATTGATTCCTTTCGTGCTTTATATGGCATTACTATTTTTGCCCGAGTTTCTCTGCTTCATTATTTTATAGAATCTTTTTCAACAGCATTTAATTTCAGCACCCAGATTTGATTTGATTTTATTTAAATTATCATTATAATGTTAATGAAATAAAAACTCCATTTTGGAGGCCAAGACTTATATTGCGAAGTCAAATGCAAATAGCGAAAAAAACAACACAAATTAAGCCATTTCTATCTGCAACGTAACTCAATATTTCCCGATTTATGCATTAATCGAAAGTCGTGTTTCGTCCCATTTTAAATAATGACTTTGTTTACTGGGCAATATTGAGTAGGCTTGATTCAATTGCTTTATTGAGACAAAGGTCATTTGATCTCCAACAAATACAAAACGTAAACTGTTGGTAATGAAATTTTGTTTTTACCCAGATACCAAGTGCCTTTCCTTTAAAAGATTATAGTTGGTGTATTTGTTAATCGATTTAGAATTGCAAGTGGATATATTGAAATTCTCACGACATTATTTAATATTGGAAATGTAGTTAGGTATCGAGATGGAAGTTGGTTTTGTAGCAAAATTAAGTCATATCATTTAATTACTTTCACTTTGGCGCATTAGAGAGCTACAGTACACGATTTAGTTGCAAAAATATTGTTGATAATTATATTAAACTCGGGAACAAATTGTGATTGCAAGCGGAAAGTTTTCAAAGTGAATGGAAAATTTTTGTTAATGGATTCAAGATTCAAGTGATTAAGACTTAAATATTATATCTCATTTCAGTTTTTTAGTGCCGAACTATTTGCGGGGCTGAGCCAAGTAACTTATGTAAATAACCAGGTGGAGATATTACCAGGGCAAGATGTGGGCGGTTATTCACACGCATAGAATTCTTAAACATGTTTTAAGAGCAAATTGTTTATGTTTGGATTTTGGTGACATGTATGGTACACATGTTTGTCGCCAAAAATGGTGTTTTCTCGTCAAATAAAATCTACCCGATAGTGGTTAAAGCGCTTTTAGCCGAGGTTGAACGGCATTCACAATTGCAGAATGCTCTTGAAAACACTCTTGGATAAATCTTCATCAAGCATTACTTGAGAGGAGATAATCCGCCGGAAAAAAACTGTTTGGTGTTCGTCAAGCTGAGATTGAACCCACGATCTTTGTAGTCAAGGTTTGGGCATGCTAAACCATTGTACCACGCTGAATTAAAACCCTACGTCTTACCCTATTTATATTTTCTCGTGGGTGTTTACATTAGTTACGTCTTTGCATTTATCGATAACGATATTTCCACTAGGTATACTTGGCATGGTTCGCAACATGTTTGGCTATTGGTGGAACACTCTGAGAAGATTTAGCAAAGTATATGCTTTGAACTCACGGTTTATTCACTAGTTATTAGTTACAATTCTACCAAAACTGGTATATTTTGTTACTGTTTGTAGATTGGTTAGAATTCCGAAGTTTGGTAGACTTTGCAAAATATTCCTCTCCAACTAGAAGTGCTTCACAATTTTCTATAGCACAAATTTGTGACAACATTTTTTATAGAAAATAGAATTTTGAGATAATTTTCTATTTGGAAAAAAAAATGAGAACATTTTCTATAGAATACAATTTTTGAGAAAATTTTTCGTGTAGAATTAAAAATTGTTGGGAGAAAAACTTTTAAAGGAAAAAAAAGTTTTAAAAATTTTCTGTAGCAATAAAAATTTTGAGAAAAATTTCTTATAGAAATAAAATTTTAGAAAATTTTCGTTGTACAATAAAAATTTTTTGAGAAAAATTTCTATAAAATAAAATTTTTAGAAAGTTCTATTAGAAATTAAAATTTTGAGAAAATTGTTTCTTATGAAATTAAAATTTTATTATGACATTAAAATTTGAGAAAAATTTTTTATAGAGGTAAAATTTTCTGTAAGAAAATATCTGATTTTTTTTAAAAATTTCTAATGAGAAAGTAACAATTTTTAACAAAAAACTTTTCTATAGAAAATAAATTTTGAGAAAAATTCTTCTATACGAAATAAAATGTTTGGACAAATTTTTAGAAATAAATTATCTGACAAAATTTTCTATAGAAAGTAAAAATTTGAAAAAAAACTTTCAATTAAAAATTAAAATTGTTCAGAAAATATTTCTTACAAAAATTAAAATTTTGATCAAAATTTTTTTTAGAAATAAAAATTTATTTATAGAAATAACATATCTGATGGAAATAAAAATTTGAGAAAAACTAAAAATAGAAATTAAAATTTGAATAAAAAATTTCTTTAAAAATAATATTTTGGAAAAATTTTCCATACGAAATAAAGTCTGGTAGAAATTTTCTATAGAAATTAAAATTTTTCTAAAAAATTTATCTATTAGAAATAAAAATACTAGAATCTAAATTTTAACAGAATTTTCTATATAGGTAAAATTTTGAAAAAAATTTTCTATTAAAAAATAAAAATTCTGAGAACATTTTCTACAAAAATAAAATGTCTGAGAAATTTTCTACAAAAAATAAAAATTCTGATAAAATTTTCTATAGAAAATAAAATTTTGAGAAAATTTTCCATATAGAAATACAATTTTTAAGAACATTTTCGTATAGAAAACCAATTTTAAGAAAATTTTTGTTAAAAAAATTAAAAGTTTTAGAAATTTTCTGTAGCCATAAAATTTTTGAGGAAAATTTTCTACAAAAATAAAAATGTGAGAAAATTTTCATACAAAAAAATTCTGATAAAATTTTCTGTAGCAAAAAAAATTTTGAGAAAATTTTTAATAGAAAATAAGAAATTTTCTATAGAAAAAACAATTTAAGAAAATTCTTGTAAAGAAATAAAAGTTTTAGAAAATTTTCTGTAGTCAATAAAATTTTGAGAAAAATTTTCTACAAAAATTACAATTTTGATACAATTTTTCTATATTAAATAAATGTGTTAACATTTTCTATAGAAAATAAAATTTTTGAGGAAAATTTTCTATTGAAATAAAACATTTTTTGAGAAAATTTGTTATATAGAAATAAAAATTTGAACTAATTCTTTTTCAGTGATGAATTTCGCCTATCCAAATTCCCAACTCAAAAAATTTTGTTAACAAACCTTATTTCTATTTAGAAATTTTGTCAATATTTTATTTATTTCTATAGATAATTTTGCAACCAATTTATTTTATAGAAATTTTGGTAAAAAAATTTATTGTTATAGAAAATTTGGTCAAATTTCATCTCCATAAAAATTTGTGGTAAAATTTTAATCTTCCATAAGAAAAATTTTATTATCTATAGAAAATGTTGTTCAAAACTTTCATTTCTATTAAGGAATATTTGTTCAAAATTTTCAATTAGAAAATTTTGTTAAAAAATAAAAGTTTTAGATTTTCTGTAGCGAATTTGAAAAATTTTGAAAAAATGTCTACAAACAAAAAAATTTGATAAAATTTTCTATAGAAAATAAAATTTTTGATAACATTTTCTATAGAAATATAATTTTTAGAAAATTTTCTATAGAAAATAAAATTTTGAGAAAAATTTTGTATAGCTAAATTAAAAATTTTGACAAAGTATTCTATATAAAATAAAAATATTGAACAAATTTCTATGAAATAAAAATTTGAAAAATTTTCTATAGAATAAAATTTTGAGACAAATTTTCTTACAGAAGTAAAATTTGAGAAATTTTTCGTAGAAATATAATTTTTAGAAAATTTTCTATAATAAATTAAAATTAAAAAAAAATCTATAAGAAATAAATTTTAACAAAAATTTCTATTAGGAAATAAAATATGACAAAATTTTCTTAAAAGTAAACATTTTGAAAAAACTTTTTAATAAAATTGCTTCAGAAAAATTTTCTACAAAATTAAAAATTTTGAAAAATTTTCTTTAGAAAATTAAATTTTTTTTATATAGCAAATAAGATTTTTCTATAGAAAAAAAATTGAAAAAAATAAATAATAGGAAATAAAATTTTGAGAAAATTTTAGGGTTTATAAGTTAAAATTTTTGGAAAAATTTTCTATAGAAATAAAATTTTTGAATTTTCCACTAGAAATAAAGTTCTTTGAAAAAATTTCTATTAAGAAATAATTTTGGAAAAATTTTTTATAGAAATAAAATATAAGAACCTAAATTGACAAAAATGAACAAAATTTTCTATATAGGTAAAAATTTTGAGAAAAATTCTATAAAAATAAAATTTTTGGAAACATTTTCTAACGCAAAAATAAAATGTCTGAAAAAATTTTCTACAAAAATAAAATTCTGATAAAATTTCAGAAAATGTTATAGAATTACAATTTTAAGAAAATATTCTATAGAACACAATTTTAAGACAACTTTGTAAAAAAATAGAAACTTTGTAAAAAAAATAAAGACTTTTAACCAAAATTTTCTGTAGCAAAAAAATTTTGAGAAAATTTTTAATAGAAATAAAATTTTGAGAAAATTTTCTATAGAAGTAAAATTTGAGAAATTTTTTCTGTAGAAATATAATTGTTATGAAATTTATCTTAGAAATAAAATTCTGAGAAAATTTCTATAGAAATTAATATATTGACAAAAAATTTTCTTCATTAGAAGTAAAAAAATTTAAAAAAGAAAAACTTTCAATAAAATTTAAAATATTCGGAAAAAATTTTCTACAAAAAATAAATTTGATTAAAATTTTCTATAGAATAAATGTCGATAACATTTTCTATATAAAAAAAAAATTTTCATAGAAATAATATTTTCTACAGAAATAAAATTTTGAAAAATAAACAAACAGAAATAAAATTTTGAAAAAAAAATTTTTTTTTGTGAAGAAATAAAAATGTTGATAAGAATTTTCTTTTAGAAGTAAATTTGGAAAAGTTTCTATAGAAAATAAAATTTGGAAAAATTTTCCATAAAAATAATAAGTTTGACAGAAATTTTCTATAGGAAAACAAAATTTTCTGGAACATTTTTCTATAGAATTAAAACTATAGAACCTTAAATTTTGACAAAAATTTTCTACTATAGGTAAAATTTTGAGAAAAAATTCTTATAAAAATAAAATTTTGAGAAACATTTTCTACAAAAATAAAAATGTTGAGAAAATTTTCTTACAAAATAAAAAATTCTGATTAAATTTCTATAGAACCACCAATTTTAAGAAAACTGAAAAAAAAAAGTAGAAATTTTTCTGTACAATAAAATTTTGAGAAAACTTTTAATAGAAATAAAATTTTTGAGAAAATTTTCTCTAAAAAAACCAATTCTTAAGAAAAATTTTTGTAAAGAAATAAAAGTTTTAGAAAATTTTGTGTAGCAAAAAAATTTTGAGAAAATTTTTTACAGAAATAAAATTTTAAGAAAATTTTCTATAGAAAAACAATTTTAAGAAAATTTTGTAAAGAAAATAAAATTTTTGATTAACATTTTCTATAGAAATATAATTTGAGAAATTTTTTATTGAAATAAAATTTTTGAGAAAAAGGGGTATAGAGAAATAAAAATTTTTTGAGCGAAAATTTTCTATACTAGTAAAATTTTGAGAATTTTTTTTGTCAGAAAATATAATTTTTAGAAATTTATCTATGAAATAAAATTTGGATGAAAAATTTCTATAAAATAAAATATTGACCAAAATTTTCGTATAGAAGTTAAAAATTTAAAAAAAGAAAACTTTCAATAAAATAAATGTTCAAGAAAATTTTCTTTACAAAATGAAAGTTTTTGATAAAATTTCTATAGAAAATAAAATGTTGATAACATTTCTACTAGACAATTAAATTTTTTCATAGAATAAGATTTTCTTACAGAAATAAAATTTGAGAAAATTAAAAATAGAAATAAAATTTTTGAAAAAAATGGTGAAGACAATTAAAAATGTTGCATAAATTTTCTTTTAGGAGTAAAATTTGGAAAATTTTTCATATAGAAATATAATTTAGACAAAATTTCTATAGCCAATAAATTTTGACAAAAAATTTTCTCTAGAAATATAATGTTTTTTGACAAAATTTTCTGTAGAAATTAAAATTTTGGGTTGAAAAAATTTCTATGGGATTAAAAAATTATCGGACCAAATTTTCCCATGAAGTTTGAAATTTTTATAACATTTTCTATAAAAGTAAAAATTTTAAAACGGTTTTCTATAGATGTAAAAATGTTAACAAAATTTTCTATAGAAATTAACAATTTTGAGAAAAATTTTCCGAAACCGCCCTCGTATTGTGACATATAAGTTAAGTCCGAAAGACATAACGATACCTGCTGCATGTTTTATGGGTATCGATAAAACACATTTACCGATTATTTAGTCAATCGGCCGACAAGTCGTATCGATTCCGACACTACTTTTTCAGATTCTTTAACAACACCGGACATTTCCGTCCCGGAATAACTGATAGTCTTGTACAAGCTCATAAGCTACACTTGTAGTCAATGCATTGGTTTTAATCTGAACATAAAAAATAAAAAATAAAAATATTTTCTTCAAAAAATAAAATTTGACAAAATTTTCTAAGGATGTTAAAAATTTTTAGAAATCTGTCCATACAAGTAAAAAATAAGACAACATTTTCTATTAGAACGTTAAATTTTTACAAACATTTTCTATTACAAGTAAAAATTTGCTTTTCATTAGAAAAGGTAAAATTTTTCCATAAAAATACAAATTTTGACAAATTTTTTACAGAAATTACTAATTTGACAATTTGTTTTTTTGAGAAAATTTCTACAAAATAAAAATGTTGACAAAAATTTTCTATAGAAGTTAAATTTTTGCAAACATTCTTTCGAAGTAAAAAAATTTTGACATATTCTATTAGAAGTAAAATTTCCATTAAAAAAAAAAAATTTTGACAAATTTTTTATAGAAAATACAATTCTGACAAATGTTATTTTTGGAGAAATGTTCTTACAAAAATTAAAATGTTGACAAAAACTTTTCTAATTTTTGACAACATTTTCTTTCGAAGTAAAAATTTTGACAATTTTCTATAGAAGTAAAAATTTTCCATAAAAATAAAATTTTGACAATTTTTTTATAGAAATACATCTTGACAAATTTGTTTTTGAGAAATTTCTACAAAAATTAAATTTTGAGCAAAATTTTTCTAATAGAAGTTTAAAGATTTGCAAACATTTTCTTTCGAAGTAAAAATGTTGAGCAAAATTTCTTTAAAAAGGTAAAAATTTTGACGAACATTTTTCTTTAGTAGTAATTGTTTACGAAATTTTGCTTTAGAAGTTCAATTTTGAAAAATTGTTCGAGTAGAAGTAATAGGTAGTTTTTAGTTGTTGTGGTTTCCTAGCGATCAGAAATGTCTAGGTGGGTTGTTGTTGATTACAGAAGATTAAGGTAATACGAAATTCTCGAGTAACGTTTTTTTGTTTGAAGAAGATCGATGAGTTTCTTTGCCGGTATTGTATTACTTGCCTTCGAAATTGTAGAAACAAAATTCAGATGGACATTTGTCATAAGATTCTTTGATTGGCCCAACTTGAGTTATTTCGACAATGTCCAATGGGAAAATGTATAAATGGACCTTTCAGATAATGACTCGTATTGATGTAAAAAAAAAATATAAACGCTAACAGCATTTCTACAATACTATTTTTAACCATTAGGGACATTGAGTCTGCTCCATTTTAATTAACAATAAGAGATAATATTCGTTAAGAGGGAATTGTTGACTTGATGAGAGGGGGTATGTGAATTAATTAACAATTAATAATTGAATGGAATAAAATAATGTAATACTAGTCTGCCAGCAATATTTTTTTTCCAGCATTTCCACCGTAGGGTCTGAAGATCTAGATGTGCTATTTACAACCATGTCTTACACCGAAAACAAAGTTAAAACTGTTTTATGGGGGAAAAAATACCTCATACGCAATTGAACTAAATTCTTTTTTCTTGAATTCGCTTATCAAAACCCAAACTAAAAAATTTTGTTTAACAAACTTTATTTCTACCGGAAAATTTTGCCAACATTATTTCTATAGAAAATTTTTGGAAAAATTTTTTCTATAGAAAGTTTGTGTAAAATTTATTTTATAGAAAATTTTAAGAATGTTAAATTTATTTTCTATAGATAAATTTGGTCATAAAAAAATTTTGTGTCAAAATGTTATCTCCATAGAAATTTTATCTTATAGGAATTTAATCAAAATTTCATTTCTATTTAGAAAATTTTGACAAGAACTTTCAATTTGTATAGAAAATTTTGACAAATAATGTTATTTGTATAGATAAACTTATCTACATTTTATTTCTATAGTAAATTTTGGTTTAAAAAACTTATTTTTTGTTAAAAAATAAAAATTTTTGAATAAATTATTCTATTAGAAATAACATTTTGAGAAAATCGAAAGAGGGAAAAAAAAAATTTTGAAGAAAAATTTTAAAGAACCTAATTTTGAAAAACTTTTTATATAGAAGAAGTTTGTTAAATTTATCTCCATAAAAAATTTGTTCAAAAATTTATTCTCCAATAGAAAAGTCTGTCCAAATTAGAATAGATATTTCTTTGTCAAAATTTTATTCTATTAGAAATTTTGGTAAAAATTTATTTCTATCAGAAAATTTTGGTAAAAATTTTATTCTATAGCAAAAAATTTTTGGTTTAAAAATTTTATTTCTATAGAAAAATTTTGAGTAAAAATTTATTTCTATATGAATTGGTCAAAATTTCATTCTCCATAAAAAGATTTGTGTCAAAAATTGTATCCTCCATAGAAAATTTTATTTCTATTAGGAAATTTTGTCAACAAATTTCATTTTATAGGAAAATTTGACAAATTTCATTTGTATAGAAAATTTTTTGACAAAATTTATTTGTATAAAAACTTTATCGACATTTTATTTCTATTAGAAATTTTGGTAAAAAATTACTTTTTTGTAAAAATAAAAATTTTGATTAATTATTCTATTAGAAATAAATTTTGAGAAAAGAAAATCAAAAGAGAAAAAAAAATTTAAGAAAAATTTTTAAAGAACTAAATTTTGAAAAACATTTTTTATTAGAAAAGTTGGTTAAATTATTCTCCAGTAAAACAAATTTTTAAAATTTCATTACTATAGAATTTGACAAAATTTTATTTCTATAGAATAATTTATTCACATTTATTTCTATAGAATTTCTTTTTTGAAAAATAAAATTTTGATAAATTATTCTAAAAATAAAAATTTGAGAAAATCTAAAGAGAAAAAAATTAAGAAAATTTTTTAAAGAACTAAATTTTGAAAAAAAAACATTTTTATAGAAAGTTGTCAAAATTTTATTCTCCAAAAAGAATTTGTCAAAATTTTTCTTTCAATAGTAAAAGCCTGTCAAATTAGAAGTAGGAAATTTTTGTCAAAATTTTATTTCTATAGGGAAAATTTTGTCAATTATTTTTATTTGCTATAGATTTTTTTTTTAAATTCATTTCTATAAAAAATTTTGTTTAAAATTTCAATAAAAATTTGTCAAAATTAGTTTCATTTAAATTGTCAAACTTTCATCTATAGGGAAATTATTGAAAAAAAATTCATTTCTGTAGAAAATTTTGTCCAAATTTATTTTATAGAAAAATTTGTCAACATTTTATTTTCTATTGATAAAAATTATCACTAATTTTATTTCTATAGAAAAGTTGGTAAAAAATTTTCTTAAAGAAAGTTTTGTCAAAAATTTTATTTTCTTATAGAAAATTTTTTTGTCAAATTATTTTCTATAGAAATTTTCAAAATTAATTTCTATAGAAAATTTTTGTAAATTTTATTTCTGATAGAAATTTTGTCCAAATTTTCATTCTATAGAGAATTTTGTCAAAATTTTATTTTATAGGAAAGGTTTATCAACATTTTATTTTATAGAAAGGTTTTCGTAAAAGAATTATTTTTTTATATAGAAAATTTTACTTTATAGAAAAATTTTCTATTAGAAAATTGTGGTAAAATTTATTTTCTATAGAAAGTTGGTTAAAAATTCATCTCCATTAAAATTTTTGTCAAGATTTTATCTCCATAGAATTTATAAAAATTTCATTTCTATACAAAAATTTTGTTCAAAAAAATTTCAATTTCATATAGGAAGTTTTTGTCAAGAATTTCATTTCTATAGAAATTTTGACAAAAACAATTTCATTTCTATAGAAAATCTTTGACCCAAAATTTTATGTATAAAATTTGACAAAATTTTTTTTGTATTAGGAAAAAATTTTCGACATTTATTTCTATAAAATTTTGTAAAAATTATTTTGTGAACTAATTTTTTGATAAAATAGTCTATAGAAATAAAAATTTTCGAGAAATCAAAGGGAAAAAATTTAGAAAAATTTTTAAAGAACAATTTTTGAAAAAACATTTGTATAGAAAACAGTGCCAATATTTTTAGGCTCCATAAAAAATTTTATTCTCCAATAGAAAATCTAAAGTTAGAAGTTTACATTTTTGTCAAAATTTTATTTTCTATAGAAAATTTGTCCAATATTTTATTGCTTAGATTTTTTTTAATTTTATTTCTATAGAAAATTTTCGTAAACAATTTATTTTCTATAGAATTTTTCGTTCAAAAAATTTTAGTTCTATAGAAATTTGTCAAACTTTTCATTTCAATAGGGAAATTTTGATAAAAATTTCCATTTCTGTTAGAAATTTTGCCAAATTCATTTTATAGAAGAATTTGTCAAAATTTTAATTTTCTATAGAAAAATTTTGTCAAATTTATCTTCAATAGAAAAATTCTGTCCAAATTAAGAATTTAAAATTTTGTCAAAAATTTTATTCTACTAGGAAAATTTTGTCAATATTTTATTTGCTATAGGGAAATTTTTTTTAGTTTTTTTCTATTGAAATTTTGTACAAAATTTATTTCTAAGGAAAATTTTTTGTCAAAAATTTTTAGTTTCTTATAGAAAAGTTTGTCACTTTCATTTCTATAGAAATTTTTGATAAAAATTTTAATTTCTGTAGAGAATTATTGGTCAAATTTAATTTTATAGAAATTTTGTCAAAATTGTTATCTTCTATATAAAAGTTTATCAACATTTTATTTCTATAGAAAAGTTTAGTAGAAAGAATTATTTTTTATAGAAATTTTAATTCCATAATTTTATATTCTAATAGAAATTTTTGTCCATAATTTCACTTCTGTAGAAAATTTTGTCAAAATTTTATTCTATAGAAAAGTTTGGTTTAAAATTTTTTTTATAGAATTTTGTCAAAATTTTTATTTCTTATAGAATTTTTTTTTTCAAAATTAATTTTTGTAGCAATTTTGTCAAAAAGTTATTTCTATAGGCAAATTTTGTCTAAAATTGAATTTTGTTAAATTTGTCAGAATTTTATTTCTATAGAAAACTTTTGTCAAAGATTTTCATTTCTAATAGGAAATTTTGTCTTAAAATTTCATTATCCATAGAAAATTTTGTTAAAATTTATTTCTATTTGAAAAAATTTGTCAAAATTTCATTTCTATGAAGTTTATCAATATTTTATTTCTATAGAAAGTTTTGGTGAATTTTTTTTTGATTTTCGTCTATAGTACACCCGAAGAAATTTGTTAGTAGATACAGCAAAAAACTTGATGAAACATCTACTAAAAAAGGGAAAGCAGACATTATTTGCAGAACATTGTTTCATTAAAAGGCTGTGGACCATGAATTGCAAAAATACAACAGCACACATCGACTGCTCTTCTTAGCAATTTTTTTTCTATGAGTGTAAAATTCGGCCCAATCAAACTCTGAGCCCTAGTTACATGTTATGATATTTTTCTCTATCTCTAATAACGCAAAATTCTATCATCGATTATGTTTAATTAGTAATTGTACTATGT
>PGFW01048816.1:0-14911 GCA_003123925.1 Haematobia irritans | reverse complement strand
TAATATAAGCATGTCCGCTCTGGTCTGTTGTTATCCACAGCTACAGTCTTTCAATAATGGCACCATCGTCCTGATAATTTGGCACAGATTCCGTCTTTGTCTGCCACGCAGGCCAACGTCCTGCTTTTTGATATTTAGCTCCCATATCAGCTCCCCCATGCGTTTTGATTAATAGCTCCCATATAATACATATTGCCCCACAAATAGGTGGCCAGACAAATGGGTGTGTTATCGGTCTATTGTTTTGGTATAGCTCCCTATAGACCGATCTTTCCTATTTTACTTATATGGGCTTTTTTTCATTCTATGGCAAAAATTAGATTAATGTTTGTAGGGGAGTCGTGGAGCGTTCACGAATGCCTAATGGGCTTTTTTCGTTAGAGAAAAATAGTTTTTTGTATTTTTATTGCTTGACAATTTAACGTTGACAGACTAAACAGTCTAAGAAACGTTTTTAATTTCTTTTTGTTTTTAGTGAGAGGTCGTCAAAACAGACTAACGAAAAGTTTCCAGTAATGGTCCACTCACTTTAATTGTAAAATTTTCATAAATTTAATTTTAAATTTATCCAAGGAAAAAAAGTCGTCGCGCTTTTCTTTGTTTGAAGTATTATTTCAGCGGCTTCAACATACAGAATGCGACAAGAACATTTTTTGTAAGTGACATGAATTTAAATACAATTTGATGAGAGAAAGAGAAATATCACTAGGCATCATCCTTGCAAAATAATTATGAGTGCCCTAAATCATTTAAACAAAACACAATTCTCCAATATAAACTTAGTTTATCACTAACCTCTTCTCTTAATAATTTGAGCGTTTGTTTATGACAATATCGAACGGCTCACTCATAACATTCTTTACGTTACACGAGAGAGAATAAGAGCAGCATGAAACAACCATTATACAAACATCCACTCACTTGAAATAAACACTTATATCGATATACACTAGCAAACAAGATTAACAGTTCAATCATCAATTAATTCACAAACAAACCAAAAAAAAAAATTCTAAGAGCACATTAATTCTAACATAAGCCTAATTCTTTAAATACATTGATGTTTAAATGATTATCAATAATAATAATAATTTTAAATCTTTTCATTCAACATAATCTATGAAATTTAATAAATAAATGGGTAAATTCACTAGGGATGCAGATGCTACACCCTCCCCTCTGCCTCAGAATCGTCCCAGATGATTGTGCAGCATTATCTTTTCTCAGCATTTATCTTTGCTTCCTCAAGCGATCTTCGGACGTGGTGTTTGTACATTCCTTTCGTTTTTATTTGCTTTCTGTTGGGTCGTTTGGCGATCACGCGGTGGTCTTCTGTGCGTCTTTCGATGTTTCAAATCTGAGTGTTGTTGTCTTTAGTGAGCATCGAATTGTAATCCTTTGATTATCTGTGGTGACAGGAGCTATGCTAGCTGGTTTGTTTCGACGGGTCCCTCCGTTTCCTTTATGGGATAAAACTGGGCATTTCCATCATTGCCCCTGGATATAAGGTAATTCCGGATGAATGATACTGTGCCAGCGTGTCTTTCCGGGATTATCAAGTCGCTGCCCGACTGTGTAACTGCATGACGCCTTTCTTGTTCTATTACAAGTATCGAGTCCCATCACGACGTGGCACAAACTGTCGAAGCTGATAAGCCTTTTTCCTTTTTTGCTCGAATATGTGGGTTGGAGAATGAGTTACGCGGCTCCCCCCATTTATTTTGTTTTTTGTGGAAATCTTTTTGACATCAGCATAGACTTTTATTTTCGATCTTGGATATTTTTCTTGGTTCTCTCGATAGCCATCTTCAGCGGTAAGTCGGCAAGTCGTGTAATAGAGTGTGGAGTAATTTGATTCGAATAAAATTTTTTCTGCTGTCACTATAGCTCGACACAATCGTGCTGAACTTCTATCGGTGTCCGCAACTTCCTCGCAAAAGTCAAGAAGCTGCGTGTGTAGCTTTGTTGTAGAACATTCTTGCCGTGTCTTCATAGCAAATCTAATTTGCCCAGCCAAATTCAAATCCCAGAAGTGTGATCGTTGCCAACGGCAATAGAAAGTTGTGTTTTCAAATCTCTGTTCTTTCTTTCAACTAGGATTTGCTTCCGACGGTGGTAACGGGCGCTGAATGTTGCTCAATTTTAAGGCCAGTTAAGTAAGCATTTTGCACTTATCGCTTGAAATAAACTTGAGACATTCTCGAATGAACACTCTCACTTGGAATCTCCATACATGCTAAAATACTTCATTAAAGCCAGCAAAACTGCCCACAGTCTTTCACGAGTAAGCTTCCCGAAGAGCACAATTAATTCTATGTCAGCGACTACAAGATCTTCCAATTATAAGCAATCCATTGACTTTCCACGCGGTGTCTGCGGCAATTGGCCAAAAAAGGACTCGACAGCCACAACTTCCAACATCCTTTGCGTTGGCTGGATACAGTGTGCTAGCAAGGCCCTACCGGTTTTGTGTTCCGAAGCTTTTATATCTTTCTTACAACTCAACACGACAGGATTTTCACCACCAATTAGCAATATCTGCTTCTTCCATTTCTTTGGCACATCAGATCAATGTTTGGGTGTTCATACGTTGCAATTGTGCTCTCAATACCGCTTCACGTGCTCCAGCTGTTTGCGCTTCATCGTGATGATTGCTTACAAGAATGGTGCTCTTCATCCGCATTTCGTACACTATACCTTGTCCACTAATCTCGAATCTCATCTGGTGAACCATCCGATACAGCACGCATCAAGCATTATAATAGCCTCTATTTATGAACGATTAAGATTTTTCTCATCCTTCTCAACATGAAGAGATTATGTCTTTTAGATCGTCGTCTTCCTAGTTGAGATGTTTCTACAACCTTCTGCACCTTTTCTTTGGAAATCTATTACATATGGAACAAATCTCACCATTGTGACTTTTTATGGTTTTTCGTCCGGAACATGGTGGTCTTTGATAACGTGTCGGCAACTGTGTTTTTCCGACCCTGGTGTATATCCAAATAACACTAATACTTATACATTTGTAACCTGTAAGGCCCATCTTGCGAGTCTGCCGGTTGGCTTTTCATTGCCCTAAGGAGCCATTTAAGACGGTTTGCTGGTGAATCTGTAACGAACTTTTTACTTCCGATCCTTCGATATAACCTTCGGAACTTCTTGAACAGCCCAGACAACCAGCAAGCCGCCTTTCTCCACGTTCCGGTAGCTAGAGCTAATTCTTTCGGTGCGGAGCAGAAGCCTCTACTTAGCGCTACTCTATAGGCGTGTTTTTCATCCTGCTCCCCCTGGAATCAGTACAGCCTCACAAAGCATTAGTTGCTGGCGTCCGTCGGATCATGATTAAAGTTTACACTCATTCTACTGTTATAGTATCGGTGGTGCAACATCTAGTAGGGATTTTTAATTTGTCAAGACGATCTTCTTCGTTCTTTATCAGACACAAATCCATTTAGCCACTTCCTTTCTTGGGTCAGATCGACAGGTCGGTTTTGGATATATTTGCCAACATCCGGGAATAACATCTTCCATGTACGCAAGAGCACAGGTTTTGCAAGAAAGAATGACTGTGCTTCAGGATTCGTTGGTCTTCATGGTCGCCTCTAAAATTTGCTTTTGTTTTCTCTGGCTGTCAACACTTTAAGACCTTCTGTTTGTCAAAATATGGCCAACGATCATTTAACTTTTGGCAGAACAAAAATAACCATTTTTCACGATTTTAACGGAAACCGAAATTCCTTTAAATCTTCGAAAAGTTTTTCTCCAAAATCTGATAATATAGTGACTTTAAGCTGCGCTCGACAGACCTGCATTATTTAGTCATCTAGATACTGCCAAGATTTGTTAATATTGGCAACCAGCATTCGAAATTCTATCGATCAAAACCGCTGAAAAGTTGCCGGGCACTTCCTATTAAGCCAAACGGCCATTCTATTAACCCAAACGAATATTTCCGAACGGTGTAGTTAAATCGCACAGTTCTTTGGTCTTTGTCTTTTGATCGTGCCCACTTTTTATCTGCCAATAATCCTGATCGTAGGCTCTAGAGTGCGCATAAAAGGTGTCCTTTTGCCGTATGTAGAAGCTCGTCCATTCTCCCGGAAGCGGATACGTTTATCAGTTGTAGCGTAATAGCCGTTCAACGCCGGGGCGGTCAACTAACACACATTCTGATTCTTTATTTTCCTTTTTTTGGAATACAGCACGACTGGAAATGGACCATGGCGATTCACATTTCGTTCTATAACTACTTTTTCTGCACACATGTCTTCGCAGTTTCTTTTGTTTACTTTATTCTACTAAATCTTCATCTTTGGTGCATTATTTTCGATTAATGTGCTGTTGGCGATTAGGAACCCATAGGAACCGCAGTTTTTCTACTATACATGCTCAACCTGTGATATTAGAGACATTTAATCATCTTCGAATATGGTTGGTTTCTTCACCATCTAGCATTTCCAGGAATTCTCCGCTTTCTTCAGACGAAGTTTCAATTTAACTGCCTTCCACTTTTTCTCGAAGTCCTAACCATCGACTTCTGACGTTTCAATCTCTATCGTTTCAAAATTCATCCGTTCACCATACATTTTTCCAAATTTGGACCTTTTTGAGTTGGGGAAACTAGGTCTGCAAACCTCTTCACAATTTCCAAATCATTTTTGGCAAGCACGCCTTCGAACCTTATTACGCTCGAATTTCCTGGCGAGTACTTTCTTACTACTTTGTGGTTTCGAATCTCGAAATTTCGAAAGAATTCCATTGACATCGTTCTCCTATATTTCCTCCTTTCACCCTAATTAGAAATTCTATTGATCCTAAGTTTTGCTTTTCTGCATTTTGAAAGGAAACGTCGTTAGTAGGCACTCATCTTTTTGGACAATGGACCACGCCCCTCTCGGCGCGAGATCAACCGAACTATACTACGCCACATTCTTCGAGAAAAACTCCGATTTCCTAGTCAGCTGTTTCTGTTTCCTTCTTAGCCTTTGGCACAGCATATAAACGTTTTATTTAGTCTTGAACCTCTTCTCACCGATTATTACTATTGGTCTGTTGTCGGCAATAAACTATTTCCATTACAGGGGCCAATACCATCACCGCAAGGCATAAACTTCTGCGCATACTTCTTTTTGAATGGCCAACCCTTTCTGCTTCACCGCTTTTTCAAAACCAATTGGTTTGACCAGCACACCACCTGGTCTCGCCGCGGTATCAAAAATACGCTTCTCCGTTTAGACCATTTATATTAACTTCGACTACAGGACATTTCTTTGCAGCAACGCTTGAATGTAGCGGAGTTAAAATCTAATTTCTTCAGGTCGCATTACCAGACTTTTCTTTTTATTACGAAGGACACATTCCGATCTATAGTAGCCAAGCAGCCACCACATCCATTAGCAATTGAGCTTTGTTCTCTTCTGCAACCTGCGGTTAGAATGCTTATTCTGGCCTTTCTAGCCTTCTTATTCAACAATTTCTCATTAACGGTTAGTGCATTTTTCCTTTTCTGCCATTAGGAGCACTTTACATTTGGCTTTTCTCTCAGACATATTTCAATACCTTATTTTCCGAATCTCACTCCTTTCCTGTCTTATTTTCACTTTGCCACATTTCTACTTTCTCTGGCCTCTAGCCAGTTAGCTCTTGAAAAGAATTAATCGGTATTTCGGCTTACACTTCTTCTTATTTTGATCAATTCTTAACTCGCGAACAATTTATCATATCAATCATAATTTCTTTCCGATTAGTTTCTCATATCGTCTTACAATTTCTCCCTGATCAAGAATATAAATACTTTATACTAACTATAAACAAATAATTGTTTGCAATGAAAAAGTTGAAATTAAAATCAATCCATTTCATTCTATCCATTTGAAAGATGGATGGACAGATATGCTACCTTTGCCTCATTATATGAATTTCCTCCAATCGTAGTTGTGACCTCTGAGCATTCCTTATGACATTTTTATCCATTTTCTTATCAAATAAAGAATAATTTCTACACTCGCTGGGGCTATAAAGAGTCTCTGAATATTTTTATGATTTATACTACCTACAAATAGAGAAAAATTAAGTTAAATTGTTCATGATCATTTAATTCACCGCCAATATCCCTAATATTGTTTATCATGACTTTCTCATTAAGGAATACAATTAATTTTAAGTGTAATCAATAAAATCCTCTGTTAAATGCTACTATCCGTAAAACGATTAAAGACATCTAATCATTCAACCAGCCATTGCACACACATGCACATATTTACAACATTTCACCACCAACGACCGACCAAAGTGCCGAGAAATGGGCGAAGTTCGCTAAAAGCGAACATTTTTTCGGCAATAAATTAACGCGCAGCATTATTCGAGAAAAAGTTCGACAATAGAAAATTTTCGCGAACGTTCGTTGTTTCGAAAGTAAATAAACGAATATTTTTCGGCTTATTGGTTGTGTTCCGCCATATTGTGTTTTTATACATAAGACAGAGATTAAAAAAGTCATTTCAGTTTTAAGAAAGTTGTTAAGTGCGGGTGAAAGTTGGTCTTACGCGAATCTAAAAGAAGTAAGTAATTTATTTATATATAGTTTTTAAAAAATACCAATTTCTTTCTTGTTAAAGGTTGCAGATGTATCCAGGAAAATGTTTCTCATTGATTATAGTCCTTTTCAATGGCATAGCCACGACCGGTTTAATAAGAAATTCCGCGCAAAGAAGTCAAAGCAGTGCCTTAAATCACTTTAAATATATATTCGCTAAATTTAAATATTTCTATTTCACTAATATCTATATTATTTGTATTATAATTATCTATATTGTGTTGTAATAAAATAAAACAAATTTATGAACAATTTTCTTTTAAACTATACACTTATAAATGGGAATAAAACAAGTATAGAACAACTTTCGAAAGGCGAAATGATATCGAATACGAAAAACGAATTCGAAAATTAGAATCGTTTAACGATCAAAATTATAAAGAATCGCGAAAGCCGTTCTTTAACCAGATATCAGCTAGCAGCCTTCGAAAACGAAGAGTTTTTGCTGGCAGTAACAGCACGACAGATGAACGTTTTTCGATATTTTTCGAACCATTCTCGATATCGTTTTCGATAGTTTTCTTCGAGAAAAAACCGAGAATGTTTCTATATCGAATACGATAACGAACATTGTGGTCAGGTGGGCAGGTTCTTAATTGATGGTGTGTGTTGTTTAGCGTAAACACATAAAGCCCTCAACTAAAATCCACATGGTCACTCAAATTATCATCATTAAACCACAATACAACACACACACTCACACGCACTCTCACTTGGCACTTAACAATATTTGCGTTAGTGTTGCTTGGCATGTTGGTTAAGTAGTTTGGACTTAATTACGAAAAGGCTGTTGTTGTTGGTGGTGTTGTGATTGACCATCAAGTGTGTAAAGGGCCAATACAACACTCTGTGCAGACACTTAAATATTTACTCACCTGCAGGTATAGTACACAAATGAGGGCGCCAATCTACATAATTATCTACACTCTCATCCAAACAAAACACGCACATATGCATTCAAATATTTATACATTTCTCTCACCTTATCAGGGCTTTGTACACACATATATGTATGTATGGAAATGTGAATGCATTGATATCCAGCCTATGGTCAGACCAGTGTTGTCTATATTCCTTAAGCTTTTTTCGTTTTGGGCCCTTTCATCGCCAAATCTTTTCCAGAAAAATTCTCCATAGCCCAATACACAAATTTTCCACAAAATGATTATATCAGAAATAAAATTTTGACAAAATTTTCACTTAAAGAAATAAAACAAATTTCTCATTGAACTAAAATTTTTGAACAAAAATTATTCTCATAGAAATAAAATTTTTGATTTTCACAAAAATGTATATAGAAATACACATTTTGACAAAAATTTCTATAGAAAAAAAACATTTTGGGCAAAATTTTCTATAGAAATAAAATTTTGACAAAATATTCTATAGAAATAAAATTTAACAAAATTTTCTACACAAATATACATTTTGGCAAAAATTTCTATAGCAACTAAAATTGACAAAATTTTCTAAAGGAAATACAAATTTTGACAATAATTTCTAAAGAACTAAAATATCTTTACAACAATCTTCTATATGAGAAGAAAATTTTGACCAAGATTTTCTAATTAGAACAGAAAATTTTTTGACAAAATTTTCCATTAGAAAGAAATTTTTGACCAAAATTTTCTTATTAGCAATAAAATTTTGTCAAATTTTCTATAAAAAAAAAATAAAAACTAATACATGCAAAAAACCATTCTCAATCCAAATAAAAATTTTGGTCAAAATTTCCTATCAGAAATAACGTTCGTTGATATAAATTTTATAGAAATTAAAAAAACATCTATTAAGAACTAAGAATTTTGACAAAAGTTTATATCAAAAATACAATGGTTGACAAGATATTTTCTATAGCAAATAAAATTTGGCAAAATTTCTATGGAAATAAAATGTTTAACAACAAATATTCTCGATAGAAATAAAATTTGATAAAATTTTCTTATAGAATTAAAATTCCTTGTCAAAATTTCTTATAGAAATAAATTTCAGCTGTCCAAAATTATATAGAAAAAATATTTACTCAAAATTTTCTATTTGGAAAATCAAAATTTGACACAATTTTCCGTATTAGACAAATAAAATCTTTGATAAAATCTTTTTACAGAAAATATACATTTTGGTCAAAATTTTTTATAAAATACTCAAATTTGACAACAATTTCTATAGAAATACAATTTTGACAAAATTGTTCTATAGAAATAAAATTTTTCTAGTAGAAAAAAATTTTGATAAAAATTTCTATAGAAATTAAAAATCTCGATTAAAATTTTTACCAGAAATAATATTTTGGCAAATTTTCCCTATATGAAAATCAAAATATTGACCAAAATTGTTTAGCAAAAATAACACTTTTGTACGAAATTTTCCTATAGAATAAAAGTCTCGGATAAAATTTTTTGTACAGAAGAATATAACATTTGCGACAACATTTTACATATAGAATACAATTTTGACAAAATTCTTCTATAGACAATACAATTTGACAAATTTTCTACGGAAATCAAATTGTGAAAAAATTGTCTTATAGAAATAAAATTTTGTCAACAAAATTTTCTACACGAAATAAAATTTTGACAAAAATTTTCTAGAGAAATAAATTTTCGACAAAATTTTATACAAAAATTAATATTTTTGGGACAAAATTTTCGTATAGAATATAATTTTACAAATTTTCTAGATTAATAACAATTTTGTCAAAAATTTCTATAGAAATAAAATTTGCCGAAAATTTTGGTATAGAATAAAATTTTTGTCAAACATTGTTATATATAAAAGAAAACATTTAATTGCAACAATTTTTCTATGGAAATAAAAATTTTTGACACACATTTTTTATAGAAATAAAATTTAACTTCTTTTCCGAGATAAATTAAAATTTTGCCCAAATATTTCTTATAGAAATAATCAATTTTGATAAAATTTTCTTATAGAAGATAAAATCTTTGAATAAATTTTTTTACAGAAATAACATTTTTGAAAAAATTTTCCATTAGCCAAATAACAATTTTGATAAAATTTTCCTTATAGAGATAAATTTTAAGTAAAATTTTCTGTAGGAAATAAAAACTGAATACCCTTTTTACAGAACTCAAACAATTTTGAACAAAATTTTTCTTATTCAGAAAATTACAATTTTGACAAAACTTTTTCTTATATGAAATATCCAAGTGTTTGACAAAATCTTTCTATAGAAAATGCGTCCTTTTGTCAAAATCTTGCCTATCAGAAATAATTTGTCAAATTTTCTACTAGAAATTAAATTTTTTGTCAAAATTTTCTATACGAAATAAAATTTTTGCTCAAATTTTCCTCATAGAAATAAAATTTTTGTCAAAGATTTTCTTTTTAGAAATTAAAACTTTTGATAAAATTTTTCTATAAAAATAAAATTTTGCTCAGAAAAATTTTTTTTATTTTAATAAAAAAAAAAACGGGCAAAGAACATTTCATCAACCCATTTTCTAAAGAAAATAAAGAAATTTCTATAGAAATAAATTTTGTCAAAATTTCCTCCTATAGACAATCAAAATTTTTATAAAATTTCTATGAAAATAAAATCTCGTTCATTTAAATTTTTACTATTTAGCAAAGAACTTTTATCACAATTTTCTATAAGAAATAAAATTCTTGATACAAAATGTATTTTACTTGGAACTAACATCTTGACAAAATTGTCCTCTACTCAAAATACCAATTTTTTGACAAAATTTTTCTTCATACGCAATAGCGTTTGCTACAATTTCTCTACAGAATAAAACTTCTTTGACAAAAATTTTCTACAGAAATAAAACCTGTTTGGAAAAAATTTCTCTATCAGAAATACCAAAATTTTCTATAGAACACTAGCTTTTTGGGTCCGAAATTTTTTGATCAGAAATGAAAATCTTCTGTCAACAATTTCTCCACATAGCAAATAATTTTCGTCCAAAATTATTCAATAGAAATAAAATTTTTCCAAAAATTTTTCCGTATTCAGTGCACAACTAAAACTTTTGATACAAAAATTTTGTATACAGACAGTAAAACTGTTCCTTTTTCTTCTTTCTTATGTTTTGTCAATAATTTTCTCATAGAAATAAAATTTTGTCAAAATTTTCTATAGAACATAAACTTTTGTCAAAACTTATCTATAATAAAAAAAAGAATAGAATTTTTTCAAGATTTCGTATCAGAAATAAGTAAATTTTCGGTCAAAATTTTCTTATAAAGTAAAAAAAATTGTCACAAATTTTCTATAGGATAAATTAAATTCCTCTTTTCAAAATTTTCTGATAATTTTGTCATCTAGATTTGTCTAGGAAGAATACAAATTTGACAAAATTTTCTCTCTTGAAAGATAACGTTCTTTGTCAAAATTTTCTCATTAGCAAATAAACATCTTTGTCAAAAATTTTCCCTGTAGCAAGACTAAAATTTCGTCACAATTTTCTAAAGAATATTTGAAATTTCTTTATAAAAATGAAATTTGTCAAAATTCGCGATAAAATAAAATTTTGTCATTTTCTGTAAAAAATGAGATATCTTTGTCAAAATTTTCTATTAGAAAAATTTTCGTATAGAAATAAAATCGTTTGCACAAAGATTTGCTATTAGAATATATAATTTTGCACAACGAATTTCCTACTAGCAAATTAAAATTTTAACATGACATTCTCTTAAGGTGTTACAATTTTTTACAAAATTTCTTATATAGATGAAGTTTTGACCACAAAGTTTGTCCAAAATTTCTTCTATAGAACTACAATTTTGATCCAAATTTTTCTATACGATAATAGGGACCTATTCAGTCCATTGCGATAACAATAGTCTGCTCGTCCCTCATATCACTTGACAGTCACTCGGTCCGATTCTATATATAGTCTCAGTGACGAGGTCCACCCTCCGCTGAAAACACCTTTTTGGTGTTTTGGTCGAAACTAGGGATTGAACCCACTGACCATGATATAGAAGGCCGGCTAGCCCTTACTTGCTGGTTTATACAATTTCGCTGTTTTTTATCATTCAGTCGAGGGGAAGGAGCTCGTGGCGTCTTTTAGAGAAAGTTGGCTTTATTAACGCCTGAAAAGATTTTTGGCAAAATCCCCAAATAGTTCATTTTAATGCACCATCAATATATGCAACTTACACCCAAGAGAAGGAACCTATGGAATCACCCTCAAGCATGTTTTAGAGCAAAAATGGTTATTTTTGGCTCACGCGTGGGACCATGTAACCATGGTTTTTCGCCTACCATTTTATTTTCTTTTCGGAAAGATCACTTGTTAATCTGATTTCAGCAAGCAGGTTATATTTTGACGTGATGAAAATAACATTCTTAGCTGCGAAAACATATTACTGAGTCACCCTCACAAAAATTAACATTTTGCTCTCGAAACATGATTGTGATCGGCTGAATCACGTATTCCCTTTCTCTGCGTGTAAAAAATTGTTACCTATTGACGAACAAAATTTTTACATTTTAAGCGGAAATCCCCAATTTTGGCCATCAAATCCACAACTTTTCACCAGCTTTTTCACTTTTGACGCGGAAGAAGAATCTTTACATTTTGTTAATAACCATCGTGCCAGAGTTTCATGTAGAAAATCACCCATACTGGCAACTCTGAGTTAGACGATAAGTTGATTTATATATTAATGAATCACACCGACGCATACATTGCTCAAAGACATGCCTGCAAATTAGTAAATAATTAAACGCCATCTGAGTCGCGATTAGAATAGATTTGATAATAGAAAGCAAAAGAAACGAAAACTAACTAAATACCGATGTATTGTGGGAAAGCCCAAATGTGTATTTTATTATGATCGGCAGTCAATCGGCAAATCGGTATTTTAGTCAGACGAGATACAAGAATTTTCCGTTTTGCATATTTTTAAAATCAATTGCGTATGGCAAACGAGGTTTTAGCTTCTCATGCTTTGCGTCAATAGTAAGTCATGGGTTTCGAATCTAGCACACAACTTCAAATTCAAATTCAGCCAACTAGGCCGCAGAATACATGTCAGCCATGTATTCTGACTTTGCCTCTTTAGTTGAAATATACGTACTTTTTGTCCTTCGCGGCCGATTTACAATCATATGCAGCACAGAGGCCAACGAGGCGCGATTTACTCTGCACTAAGTGCATTAATGGCACCACAGAAGCCAAAGGGCTTTGTCGCAGACAATTTGCATGTTTTTTCAAATTCGGATTTCAGATTTCAAATACAGTATCCACTAAGATCATTTTCAGGCCCACCATTTTGGACTTTCCATATGACCGTGGCCGCCAAAGCGTTTCACTTTTGAAAATTTTCAAATTGGTTGAACAGATAGTACAATAAAAAGCTGCGTGTAGGTAAAGTTTGGACAATATCGAGGCTTCAGAACATTTTCATTGCTGCTTTTTGGCCTACGCTTGTATGCTGAGGCGATAAATGGTTCACTAAATGTTTTAATTATAATTTGTAATTCTCATAGATTCCCTTTGAGAAATCAAAAAGTTAATCAGTTCAATTCAAATAAAAATTGCCAACAACTCCTCCAATGATAAGCAAGTTTATTGCTTATCTTTTACAAATAAAAAACCTTCCCTCTCCCAAATTAAAAACTGCATGTCCTTTAGACACTTTGAAAATCGCAAACATAAACAAGTAATATACGCGGCCCGTAAGTGTCTGGCCAGGCCCTGAAGCCTTACTGTTACCCTCCATCATGGATTGCGTAGAAACTTCCTTCTTAAAACACTGCCATCCCACACATCGACCATACTACTTAAGTTTGCCGGTAACGCTTGCCGATTGGCCAAGGTATCTTAAAACCTCTCTCTAACCACTCATCTTCTACAACTTGATGATTAAGTCCATACGTAGGGTCATATATTAAATCCAAAAAAGATTCCGATCACATACGTATATAATCAGTTGACCAAAGATAGACATAAAATTCTTGACAACATCTTTCTAACAGAAATAAAATTTTAACAGAACATTTCGCTATAGAACAATTTAAAATTATTCCAAAATTTTCGTATACTAGAAATAAAAATTTATGACAAATATTCTCGTATAGAAAGAAAATTATTGACAACAATTTCTTAGGCAGAGAAGAAAATCTTGTAAAAAATTTCCTTTGGAAAAATAAAACTTTGACAAAATTTTCTACTAGAAATAGCAAAGTCTTGGTAGATTATTTTGAACAAAACTTTTCGTATAGAAACTTTTAAAATTTGACAAAAATTTTCCATTATAGAAATAAGAATTTTGAAATGAGTAGAAATTTTTATTTATTGAAGCGAAAAAATTTTGTAACAAACAATTTTCTCTAGGATAATTAAAATTGTTTGACAAAAAGGTTTCTATAGAAATAACATTTTTGCACAAAATTTTCTAGTAGCAAATAAGAATTTTGAGCTTAGAATTATTTCTAGCGCTCTCAGTTGGCACACATGATTATGCAACCCGATATGCCGACCAATTCTCTTTTGCTGTTGATTCTGGACCCAATTTGTATGGTTGTTAGGCCGTCCATATGACTAACACCACGCTTCCCTCATATTTGAACCAGGATTCGGATGAATTTTTCTGTCACTCAAGCAAGGCTCCGGAGGGCAGACGGTCAAATCTGGAGAACGTTTTATATGGTTGCGGCTATTATATAATTCATGGACATCTTTCGCATATGGACCAATTCTTGGCCACACGGTTGTTAACGATCATATTACTAACACCATGTTCCAAATTACAACCGCGCTTGGGATGAAATTTGCTTCTCTTGCGAGAACTTCGCAAGCCAAGATCTGCTGGGATCGGTTTAGTATATGCTCGGGCTCTTTATATATAATTATGAACGATTGTGGACCAATTTTCCTGCTAATAGGTTGTGTGAGAGGACCACGATATACCAACTATCATGTACCACAATTTCTGCCGGGATCTCCGGGCGATGAAAGTTTTGCTTCCCTTTATTGAGGCCTCCGCAAGCCAATCGGGCGCTCGTTTTTATATGGGGCTTCTTACATATTAAATTTCACTGCGGACAATTTGTGGACATTCTTTTGCCATGATATGCTTAGAGACCACCCTATACGAATACCATGCTACCAAAATTCAGGCCGGATTCGGCATGAAACTATGCTTCTCTATAGACGGCTGCCACAGAGCCAAATCTGGGGATCGGTTTATCATGGGGGGTATCTATAATGGCTTAAGGACGCCGATACTGCGACCAATTTTTGCATTGGTTGTTAGAGCACCATATTACTCCAAGATGCATTGTACAAATTTCAGCACGCCGATGCGTGGCACAACTGCTTTTCTTCTCTTGAGGCT
>PGFW01048794.1:982-21753 GCA_003123925.1 Haematobia irritans | reverse complement strand
TTTTTCTTAATCTAAAAAAAAAACAAAAAACACTTTAAATCCAAATATGAAAAATCTTAAAAGAGGAGTCATGGCCTCTACATGAAAATTTATTTGCCCATATGTGAATCTTTAAAACAAAATTAATAAACATTTATTTTGATCAATTTTTTAATGAAAATTTCAATGAAAATTATAAATTTAGTGTCCTAAAGTTAAGAATACCAATATATCTTTGAGTGTGGTTTATATTGAATAGTCTGAAATTGAGAAATGGCAAATGAAATGGTAGAAACATATGACGTTTAGGTGTGGATAATTTTTGCCCAGCAAAAACTGGCTAATAATCGACTTAGAATTACCTTCTGAGTCCATTATTTTGTTATTCGCAGGATTCCAGTTGCAATTTAACCGATTTTGATGAGATTTGTTACATGGCGTATTTTTAGTACAAGACCCTACTTAATCTGATGACTGCCGATTTCGATAAATGGTGTCTGCGCTTCCGTACTAACCACACTGAAAAAAAGCTCAGCCGCGTTCCAAAATATTTTGTCATTTAGTTTAAAAAATTTGGTATTGATTCCAGCCAAACATACAAAGAAGCGAATACGACGCAGGAATGCAATATGATCACCTCAACCATGTTTCAAGAGACAAATGTTATTTTGAATGGTGACCATGTAACATGTTTGTCCGCAACCATGTTATTTTCTCGGAGTTATGTGTCTGATTTCCGGCAAGCATATTATTTTTGGCGAGAAAAGAACATTTTTCGCACTAAACATGTTACATGGTCACCATCCAAAAAATAACATTTTGCTGTAAACATGGTTGAGGTGATCATATTCCTTCTCTGCGTGTACAAGTAAGGATATTTTTAAGACACAATTCTCTTTTAAATTTGGATTTTATGTACTTGCTTCTAGGAAGCAAATTTTAATTTTTTGCGTTCTCAGCTTTTTTCTTCATATGCTATCAAAGTCCTTTAAAAACGATTTAACGACAACTTTATTTTCCAAATTAAGACTCCGACTTCCAGTAGAAATTATGCTATGTTTCAAGTAAAAAACATATTTAAAATAAAGTGTTGAAAAACATGTCCTATATTTGAACGATTTTGTTGCTTTGTAGTCAAGATGCAAAAAGACTGGTAATTAGCAAAAATATTTTTTTTTTAAATCATTGTGTTGTTAGTTTGCTGCAAAATTATAAAGTTGATTTATATCAAATCACTTAATTATAAGGACAATTCGACTTCATTGAAAAGTTTATCGACTTTTGGACAAGGAATAAAATTTATATTAGAGAAATGCGTCTTCTATGCTAAGCAAAATTAGCATCGTATTTTAAAGACATCAAAAATCTTTGACCTCACGTGAATATTTTTTTTTAGGCATTAAACGTAGTTAATTTACTACCCTTTAAGCATGCAATATTTCATCGAAATCGGTCCAGATTTAGATATAGATCCCATATATATGCATCTGTGATTTCCAAAATTAGGCCTTAAATTTTATTTGTTTTTCTTGTTGACACTATCTCACTCAATTTCGCATCAAGGGAAATATCTTCTGGGCATAGGAGAACTTTATAGGATCTGTGAAAAGCAAAACCCTACATAGAAATCGGTTCAGAAATTTATAGATATAAGATCTCAATTACATAGTATTATATGTGAATTGGCCCCGTGTTTTACCAAATTTGGCATAGTCACACTATTTAAATTTATAATCATCTCCTCTCTCTCTTTTTTTTTCAAAAATTAAAAATGATTATTTATTTAAACAATATATTATATAAATGTTCAAAAAATTTATGGAAAAGTTCCTACATTATAAAACAATTTCTAAATTTGTATACCAATTCATATTTGATTTTTTTGTGTGTTCTTTCTTTAGTAAAAATAAAATATCCACAGGTACATTTTATATTGAAATATACAAATCTTGGTAAAATCGAGCAATTTATCTATATAATAAATATATCGAACAATCCAATATTGCCTAATATACGCATTACAATCACATTCTATACAGCAAATGCCCATAAGCCTTTACAGCTAACTTCAATTTGCATTTAAATAAAATATTTTAATATATTCCATTTGACTCGTTTACATTTCTTTCCAACACAATCTTCTTGATCAAAAACCGACAGAGAATATAATTGAAGCAAATACAAAATATCATTTAATTGGATTGAAATAGTCGAAACAATAATATATTTTCTTTTTTATTTGTAGTTATCTATATATATTATTTCACAATTTATCCTTTTCTGATATCTATGAACCACATTTATGAAAAATTACGAAGAAGAGGAACATAATCTAGAGCTTCTCTACAGAGAAGATTGAACATAACAAATTAAGTCGTATGCTCTGTAAGGCAGTCATCCTTGACGTTCTCTCGCTCTCACTCAGCATAGAGCAAGAGTGAATGACTTTGACATTCTGGCTGAGATGATCTTTCAACTCATTCCTTATCCCTTCTCAGACAAGATCAGTTATGCAACAAACAAAGTTATAGAATAAGACATACGTTAATGAATTAAACCCCGTATTAAATTTCTCAGCTTACTCACAAATTTACCTTATACCATATACCATAATGGACAATGCTCTTAACATAAGTCAAGCGCCAAAATATCTTCTGTGAGTCAAAGCAATTTATCATTTGAGTAGCAACGAGAAAGAAGAATGGGAAAGAAACTTAACATCACAGCATGGTCATTTAAACTAACAGAATACAATTAAGCAGGTTGGTTGTTAAAATCTTGACATCTTCGTTGATGCTACATTGTCATCGTTTGGTCCCTTTAACTGTCGTAGCCATTTATTGTCTTTGGCTTCTCTCTTTCCAGCAAGGGTCTTGACGCTAAAAAAAGAAAAATACAGATATGCTCAGCTAAGATTTCATCTTTGTATTAGAAGGGTGATGATACAAGAGGAACATTCGTTTTACCTTTTGCGCTCCGCCCCACCCTAAAACGGAAGACAGCCGCATAATTTAGTGTGTGTATGTTTTTATATTAGTTTAATTTTTAGGAGGGAGGTGAGGGAGGGAGTGAAAGAGGCTGCGTACAGAAAAAGAGGGAAGGAGGTGAAAAAGGGAAACATTGGTAGTAGTTTTGTCTGCATATGAACTTGTACATAAGACTGTGGGTATAAAAGACGAGCAAGATTGGAAAGTAATGGAAGCTGGACTTTGAATTTAAAAAACCAAATTAAACTGATTTGAGGTCTTGGACAACGGAAGCGGAGGAGGTGTGTGGGAGAGGAGGAGAGTGTAATATTGGATGTTGAGCCATTGTTGGAAAGAGGAGATGGGGAAGGGTGTGATAATAGAGGTGGCGCAAAACAGTACATGGCCGGTTTTAACCGTATTCAGTTACACAAACCCAACCGGGATTGTGGAGAACACTTTGGCTATTTTCATTTTAATAACCAAATCTCTTTTTTAGACATCTCTTATTTTCATTTGTCATATGTTTCATCCGGAACATTGCGTGGCAAAGATACTGCAAAAGTGAAGCAGCTAACTCTTATAAAACATTTTCAACTAATTAGCAAACATACTCTTCTTATTACACTTGACTGCATATATGGGGCGATGATTTCGTATTCTTACGATAAAAATGAGATGATCAATTCGTATATCTTACACCTAAAGAAAATATACATTCCCTAAACTTCACGAGAGTAAATTTCAAGAAAGATACAGAATTTTAAACTACCGAGATCTAGTATGCGTCTGATGGAGGAGTTGCCAGCAAAAAAAAATTGAAGTTGCTTTCAAAGCAAACGTTTCAATAGAACTTCGCAAAAATGCTCTCCAAAGATGTTCTTTATTTTAACTGGCAAACAGGAAGTTTCATTTGAGTCAATTTTTTTTATAACGCCGGCCTTTTCATATTTTAAAGAGAAATCTGATTCTATTTGTTTGCAAATAGGTAAAAACATATTAAGATTAATAAAATCGGTATCAAATTTATTTAAATTTTAGCCGAAAAAAATTTAAATCCTTTGTAAAAAAATTGCGAATTTTTTGAAAAATATTTGATGACAACGTTCCAGACCAGAAGCGGTAATAAATTTTCATTAAAAAGATCATAAAAAATCTAAAAATTATTTATATTGTCAAATATCAGAACAATTCGTTAATTCACATCCAAAACACTGAATTGAACTCACACTTAAGAAGTGATACAAATTCATAGGATCGGCTGTTGAATGTTTGACAATACGTCCTATGACAAGCCCATTGTTAATTTCATCGCTTCTGGTCAATTTGGGCACCATTGTCCGGATCCAAAAAAAAGAAAAAAAAAAAAGAAAAAACCATTTTCACCACTTTTTTGGCGACGCTTTTTTTACTGGCTGTTATGACAAGATGAGATGTGGCTTAAAAAATAACGGCGAGGGCAAGCGAAAGGGGGCACACGTCATCCTATGTTGCTTATGCATTTTCCGAATAGGTATTGACTTGAAAATAAGGGCGACCCGTATTTAAGCAAAGCAAATTCTCATGCCTTTGTGAAGGTTCTCTAAACACTAGATAGGAATTGTCGAAACCAGGATTTTCTTGCAATTTTCTGACCATCGAGCACACTAGGTATGTAATCAAGAAATCGTTTTCGAAAAAAATCTTAAAAAACGACGAAATTGTACATTGCTTTCAGCGCGCAAAACGACGGAACGAAGACTCAAAACAGCGCTGCTAAATGTAACGAATACATTGAACTTCCAAAGAGAGTAATGCAGATGGAGGGTCCCCAGGACTAGGAACGTGATATTATTCTCAATATCTGGCTGAGTTAGTCATGTAACTCATAGGGTTGACAGTGCAATCGAATCAAAGACGACAGCACAGTGCTGAAATAATTCCGAAATACATACCCACCCAGCAAGAAAATTGAGAGTGTCTTCCAAAGGCACAACTTTAAAAGCACTTTCGTGAAGATTGCAAGCTCCTAAGTGATGTTCTTTTATTTGTAACTACCCAGGAAGTTCTTTTAATTCAATTCTTATAACTTGGTGTTTTTCATACTTTTAATGGGTTTTAACTTCTTTATATTACAATTAGGATGGGGGTATAATTAACTTTTGTGCAATTCCGTTTGTAAAGCAACAGGAGGTCGAAATATTGCTCTAAGACCCATAAAGTAATATATTCTTGGGTTCGTGGGGAAATTCTGAGTCGAATGCTAAGAAATCCGTTCTCGTTCCGTCCGTTCCGTCTGTTTGAAATCCACGCTTAACTTCCGAACGAAACAAGCTATCGACTTGAAACTTGCACAAGCTAGTTGTTATCGAATGTAGGTCGGATGTATTGAAAATGGGCCCATATCGAGTCCACTTTTGTTACGTATAGCCCCCATTAATAAAGGACCCTCAGATTTGGCTTGTAGAGCCATCTAAACAGAAGCATAATTTCATCCGAATCAGGCTGAAATTTGGTATATGGTGTTGGTAATATGGTCTTCTAACAACCATGCAAAATGGTCCCATATTCGGTCGCAACTTTTACGTATAGCCCCCATATTAACGGGACCCCCAAATTGGCTGGCGATTGCTCTAAAATGAAGTCAAATTCATCCGTCAGGCCTGAAATTTGGTAACAGATGTGTTGGTATATGGTCCCTCTAACAACCATGGAGAAAATTGTCCATATCGGTCCCTTTTACGGTATAGCCCCCATATAAACGGGACCCCACACTTTGGCGTTGCGATTGCTCTCAAGCGAGAATGCAAATTTCATCGCGATCCGGCGGGAAATTGTGTACATGATGTTGGTATATGGGTCGTCTAACAACCATGAAAATTGGTCCATATCGGTCCTTTAATTATATAATACGCCCCCATAATAAACGATCCCCAGATTTGGCTTGTACGAGCCTCTAACAGAAAGGCATATTTCATCCGATCGGCTGAAATTTGAAATATGGCTGTTGGTATATGTCTCGCTAACAACCAATGCAAAGTGGTCGCACAGGTCCGGTCCATAAATTATATAATGCCCGCCAGTATAAACCGATCTCCAGATTCTGGCTTGCAAAGCCTCAAAAGAGAAGGATAATTGCATCCGATCCGGCTGAAAGTTGGTAACATGGTAATTGGCTGAATATGGTCTCTAAACAACCATAGCAAAAATTGGTCCAGCATCGTCCATAATTATATAAAGCGGCCCATAATAAACGATCCCTCAGATTTTGGGTGGAGGAGCCTCAAGAGAAGCAAATTTCATCCGATCCGCCTGAAATTTGGTTACATGATATTGTATATGGTCTCTAACAACCACGCAACAAATTGGTCTCACATCGGTTGCATTAAATTATGTATAGCCCCACATATAAAACGATCCCCTAGATTTGGCTTGCGAAGTCTCCAGAGCAAGCAAATTTCATACCAATCCGGTTTTTGTAATTTGGAACATGGTGTTAGTATTGATCTTTAACAACGTGCCAGAATTGGTCATATCTGGTCCATAATTATATATAGCCCCCATATAACAGCGTTCTCCAGATTTGACCTCCGAGCCCTCTTTGGAGGAGCAAAAATTCATCGATCCGGTTCAAATTAGGAACGTGGTGTTAGATATGGGTCGCTAACAACCATCCCAAATTTGTTCAATCACACAAGAAATTGTCGCATATCGGTGCCATAATCATGGGTTGGGCATAGAGCCAAAAAATAATCTACCAAATTTTTTTCTATAGAAAATTTTTGTCAAAACTTTTTTTTTCTATGAAAATTTGTTCAAAATTTTATTATAGAGAAAAATTTTTGCTTAAAATATTATTCGTCATAATAAATTTTGCATCATTGTCAAATTTTTTATTTCTATAGAAAATTTTGTCAAAATTTTATTTCTATAGAAAATTTGTTCAATTTTATTCGGTTCATAATCATGATTGCGCCACTCGAGCCAGCAAAATAATCTACGCGAAGATTTTATTTCTATATAGAAAATTTTTTCAAAAGTTTATTTCTATACGAAAATTTTGTTAAATTTTATTTCTGTAGAAAATTTTTTGTCAAAATTTTCCTTCTATAGAAATTTTGTCAATCCAATTAGAAGATGGTGTTAGGAGGTTTAAGATGCCTTGCCATCGGCAAGCGTTTACCTGCAGACTTAAGTAATCGATTGTGGATGGCAAGTGTTTTAGAAAGAAGTTTCTAAACGCAATCCATGATGGAGGGTATAACCATAAAGCTTCACGCCTGGCGAACTTACGGCCGTATATAAATTTTTTGTTTTCAAAAGTAAATTAAAACAGAGTAATGATCCATAAAATGGTAGAAATCATTAGATTGTGTCGAAAAATCAAATGTAAAAAAATTGTGATTTTTGAAAATTTTGAAGTCAAACGTTTCCGACAAGCTTTTAAAATTCCATTAAAAATTATAAAATTATTTATTTGATAAAATTGGCACAGAATTTTTTTCAAATTACATCCAAAACATTGAATTTGGATGCACACCTAAAGAAGTGACGCAAATTCAGTGCAACGGCTGTAGAAATGCTGCCCAGCAAAAAAGCGTCGCCAAAAAAAGTAATGAAAAGTGTTCTTTTTGGATCCGGAAGTGGTGCAGAAATCGACGCAAGGAAGCCCGATATATAGAAGAACATTAATCGCTTAGACAAATGGGCCTTTTTATAAGTTGCAATAGGCAGAGTACACTTTCTGAACGCTAGTGCTTTCGACATGCGGCACTCAAATTGCATGCTGAATTTGCATCACTTCTTAGGCGTTGTGATACGTATTCAACTGTTTGGGGTGTAAAGTCTAAAAAATTCTGTGATATTTTTGTCAATAAATAATTTGTATAATTTTTCTTATAATTTTTAATAGATTCCTAACGCCTTGTCTTGGAAAGCGTTTTGAACCAAAAATGTTTGTCAACTTTCAACCTCTCAATAATAATTATTTCTTCCAAATACTTTCACATCTATATTTTTGTTCAATAGACCTTGGATTTTGAGAGATCTATTCTCTAAAGAATTTTCATGAATACACCACAAAATTTTAAATAATTTGTACCTAATTTATGCGAAGTCTCAACATATAGATGAAATAAACCTATATTGATGTTTTTTAACCATTTGAAACCAAAAAACCAAAAACTAGCTAGAGTGAGAATGTATAGAAATCGAGATGAAGACAACAACATCGTGTATAGAACACAGAGGAAGAAAACCCTTGTTTAGTAGGTAGTGTGATTAAAAAATACGCTATAAAGGGAATATAGTATATCTTCCTCGTAGTGTGTTGGTGTTAGTTAAATATGGAAAAAATCAACATTATTTTGTATATATAATTATTTGTGAGTGACACTCTTTTTTCGTAAAGTTGTTTTTTTTTAGAGATAATAATTGGTTGGAACTCTTATATTAGTGGAAGAACGTTTCACCAATAGGAGGACCATCAACACGTATTTGGAGTAGTACAGACCTCATCCTTTAACGTGTGAGTCAAAGAAAAATCTTTGTAATCTATATTTATTCCGCAGAACGATTTTTGGTGAGATATAGTGAGATGGGAGCTTTGTCTATATACTCGATATTGTTTTATTATTTTTCTTTTTAGTTTTTTATATTATATATATTAATTCGTTAAGATAAATAGTCATCTCTCTAGTTAGAACAAATTTTCATAACGTTGTTCTAGCATTAAAATGTTTCTATGATAAACAGAGAGTAATTTTCGAAACGTGGAACTCACCACTTAAAACAAAATAAGATTGCGAGTGCAGAATAGAAGGCTATACTAATAAGTTTTATGGGTGTTAAAATAATGAAGTTCGCGTCAACGAATGGCCTATATTTGTACTGCTACTATTCGTTACAGTACCATAAGGAGAAATGTAAATATAGAAAAACAGGTTTAAGTGTTATAGTTTCTATTAAATTTTGACCTAAGATGAAAAATTTCTTTGAAGTTCGATAGATCATCTTACGTCGAAATTCGAGGTTGTGTGTTGATTAAATCTAGAATTAGCGCTCTCTGACTAGTCACATCAGGGTGCGATATGCTCAGAAGACGTGAGAAGGTATATTGGCATGAATGGCGAGACTATCGTCATAACTGAGTCGCGAACCAAGTGATTATGATGAAAGGTGTTAGGCCTCGGGCACATATGCTTCGCATATTAACGCCATTAGTGCGCGAGAAGCCGACAGCAAAGATATATAAGATATGTACGAAATGAACATTTGACCAGATGGTAGAAAAACATGGTATGTATTTGGCAAAACCACTGGCAAATAGAGAGAGGTGTGTTGTTCTCGCGCTAGTCGTATATATAGGGACTCAGTGGATCTCACACAGTGCAAGGTTGACACTCGTCCGTCGAACGTAGCCACGATCGAATGAGATCGTAAGGATGTGTACTCATATGAACCAGAAGTATATTAGCAGTTGGTATGGGTGCTACAATATGAGTTTGGATATTGTCAAGATGAGGTACAATCCAACATTTTTATGATGATATCCCATAGTCTAGGTGGCGCACTTATGTCCTTTAAGAATGGCACACAATTTTCTGGAAATTTCAAACATTTGGAACGATAATATTGGAGATAGTCTTTTTGACTAAAAAAGACTCTAAAGAAACCCTATTGATGTATTGGAAAGAAATCGGTTCAGTATTAGATATAGCTCATATTATATATTTCCCCAGAAGCCAGAGTTTTAGCCCTAATTTGGCTTACAATTTTGCACGAAGAAAGAACAATTAAGCAACTAGAGTCAGATTGGTGCCAAATTTTATTTGAAATCGTTCAGATTTAGATATAGGTCTCGACATATATATCTTATTCCGCCCGATTTTACAACACTCTTCATTGACCACAGTGGCCGCAATCTTTTACTCCGATTTAATTTGAAACTTTTGCAAAAGGGGGAGTAGAATTAGCATTGTGCTAATGCGTGCCCAGAATTTGGTTGAAATCGGTTCAGCATTTCGATATAGGAGTTGTGGAAGAGTGTGTTTGTGACAAAGTGGGCTTTCAAGCCAATACTTGTCTATTCATTTAGCGATCTTCGACGAGAAGTATATGATATAGGTCGGAAGAATATTATAATAACATCTAGTGAATGTATAAGCCGCGAGCATATATAGTTAATATAGATTCTGAACAACTCGTTGTGAGAAAAATGCCGTCAGGCATATATTCTCGAAAAACTCGTTAATATTCTATATTTGTTGAGCAAAGTTCTTTTTTGAAATTGCTGTCGAAAAGAATTTTAAAACTTATTGATACTTACTCGATGCTAATTATATAGATATCGTTTTTATTAAACACAATATAAGTCTAAATTTTTTTCACTATTCATTTATTGGCCAAATATGCAAATGATAATAATTATATTAGGACTCTATTTTAGTGAAGAAAAACTATGATTCCTAAAAAAAAAGGGGGTTATTACCATTTCGTAATATTATTATCAGAAACTCTACTTTGTTTTTTTTGCGCCTCTTTATTATGAACATAGAGAGCTCGACCATTTATGAGCGAACTTATAATTTTTAAAGATGACAACTCAACATGTTTAAAATATTGGTCAGTTCAAAAGTAGGAAAAAAATTTGTATATACCTAAGGGTTTTAGGCAATTGGTAAAACTGAAAATGTAATGTGATATTTGTTACTTCGTGGAGAGAAATTCTTGTGTCCGATACACGAATATTATAACGATGAAGATATATCAAATATAATAGTTAAAGAAGAAATGATAAAATCACCACTAAAACCAATTCGCTTTCATGGATACGCAATTAGCTATTGGTGATTTAAGAACGGAACAAAGAGACCTCTTCTTATGCGCCATGTTGCACAGTGCAAGTTATACAAGACCACATGCATGTCCCTTATATCATACCGAGTGTGACCAAAAGCTTCTACAAATTTTTTACTCTCTGTTTACATATAAACACATATTTATATAAGTTGCTCTTATCCATCTTTTGGGCGAATTATTTAAGCGTTTCGGACAGAAGTTCGGCTTAGATCCAAAGCATATAGTCACAATAAGTATACTTTGAATATAAAGCACATCACCCAATTTACTTATGACCCTAATAATATGGGATTGAGTATTATCTTATGATAGATTATGGTGGTTCAGATACTCACAGTGTAACATGGTACATTGATATATATGTCTCTTTCGCAATTGATGTTTATTAGGCGATATGTGTAGTTCGTTGCTCGTTATATTGGCGACAAGAAAGTCGCAATAGAGCAGTCAAAGATTGTTAGTGGAAACACAGACAAGAGATTTTGTCTGAGAATGTATCACGATTCCACCTCAAACCGCATCAGAGTTACACCAGATGGCCAAAGCAAGATAATGCGAAAGGTAAAACAATGACAAAAAATTGAATGTAAAAAAAATTTATAAAATCGTATACATTTCATTCTATGATAAGTTTATGTATTACAGGAAAAGGTGTTAAGAACTAAATCGTGGATGTGAAGAACGATAATGAGGAAAATGACCATTATGAAATTAGGTTAAGATCAACCAATAATAAGATAAATGTGCTCTCTATAATAGGTTTTTGAGTTTGTCTATTTATGAAATGTGACTGTGTCATGGTACATCTTTCTAATCTAGAAGAGAAGAGCATAGGAAGGATGTCTGTTCTCGGTGACATAACACATATTATTAAGCTAATAGGTACTCTATCAGTCATTATAACTAGGATTCTTGTACATTACACTTGTGACATAGGGTACGGGTAACTTTCCTCCTGGACCAGCGCGAAAAGCAAATGCAGAGTATAACCGTGGATATAGAATTTATAAACTTTTGTGTGTTTTATAGTTAATCATACGGTATAAAAAAATTTATCGTCTTATGTGGTACGCGCATATAATGTACATTTATTTTTTTGCGGGTACAAACATTTTCTTGTAAAGAAAATACTTTGGTTTGGCAATTGGCTATATTTAGCTCTACAAGTTATAAAGTCCCGAGAACAGAATAAAGTACTTTGTATTAAATAAATGTACATTCGGGACTGTTATTTTATTTCCACACACCTCCTGAAGACTTATGTATAATACATATATATCGGAGGCGATAAATCATAAAGTGAACACCATTTTTGCAGTAAGTAATAACTAATCTTAAATACTATGGCTCTCAGATTTAAATGTTTTCCATATTTTCTCTTTAACTATGATGTTCCAATCACTCTAACGATGAATGAAATTATAGACAGAACTGACACTAATATATATTTATTTGAGTCACTTATGCTAATATTTGTTGTAGTATATAGTAAGTCTAAATTCATTTGATCTATGTGTATACTAGTAGCACCCAAAATTCAAAAAAGCAGCTGTATCATCTATCGTATCAATGAGACAGGTATAGTGGTGGCAGTAAAAGTTAAATGGCTATTTCCTGAATTCCGCTCAATCGAAATACTCTCTTACGATCTACTCACACATGCGTCGTCAGCTTCGCCATCAATCACACGTGCTAGTATCATTTATTACGCTCTCATCGTTGTCCAACATCCTAAATTAACAGGTTAAACCGTCAACCGACCTCTTAAGTTATAGACTTTCCATGTATACCTCTTTGTTAGTGATCAAAATGAGTGATTGGGGTCATTTTTAGGAATGTTATGTATGACAACAACTCCGGCACATCTCCACTAACACAATGACTTTTAGCGAGGATAGTGGGTGTGAATACACAATTAGCTTAGGGGTTTGGGTTCATTTTCAAATGAGATTTGGTTGGTAGATAAATTAGACTTTGGCATATGCACGCTGAGTAAGAAAACTTTTCACATGGCGAAGGTCTGCTTTTTCATTGTAAATTTATTATATTGCTTTGATTGATATTTAGTTGGGAAAAGTAAAGCAAAAAAGGAAAAACACATCTAAAGGAAATTTTTTCTTTTAAAACAGAGCCCTTGAGATTTAATGCTTATTGTTTTTGTTTGTTCGTTTTTACGGATAAAGAAAATTGATAGTTGATTCTAAATGGGATTCAATTAAATGTCAAACTGGGGTGTCAAGATATTAAAAGGTGCTAGATTGGATTGCCTATGGAGATAAACGATAAATCCCTACAAACTGTTAAGATTTTTTTAAGATCTAGAATGTGAGAGTGAAGTATGGTTATATGCGAAATATTGCTACTAAAGACCCGGCCATAAAGTATAGGAATATAGTCTGCGGGACGTATTATCAAGTGGGGATTCAGTGGCACTCGCAATGTTCTCTGAAGAATGCAATCGTCGACACGCACATGGTCCACGGTTGCATAGTCGGCATTTTTTGGGAAATAATTCTGCAAATTTTAAATGATAATTACCTCAAGTCTTGTATGGACCAATCCCAACCCGAATCCTGACTAACTGCGAGATAGCAGAAATAGCCTACAATCGTACTTTATAGAATTTTTTCTGAATGTGGTTGTACAATTATTCGAAGGGATTGACAACTGTGGTGAACAATCAAAGAGGCTAAGGATATCGTATATAAAGGTGATTGTATATATAGTAAGGGTATTTTTTGGTATAGGAATGGTATTGCAAATGGGCGCATCATCGGTCGCACTTTTACGATATAGCCCCCATATAAACGGATCCGGCCTGAATCTGGTAAGCAGTGGTGGTTAGTAAATATGGTCTCTACATATCTTAATATATTAGGATAAATATTTTTCTGACTTGATAAAGTATATGGTAACCCTAGATTGGACTATTAAATCTCTGTGTAACGCACAAACTGACAGAAGGTCTCTTTCGCAATTCAGATATTATTACATGGAACTTCTTGCCCCTTGCGAGTTTAACCCCCGGGCGAGACAGAAACGCTGATAGTCACACAGCAAAGAAGTCAAATTCAAAAAAAATTAAACGATTGAATCGCCACAAAAAATATTTGGGGATGTCTCACAAAGTAAGATCCAGCAAAAGTTTATTAAAAATTCTAACAAAAGTGGTAGAATTTTTTAGTATTAGGGTGATTGCTAGTATATCGGACTTTTGACGGTTCTTGGTATGCTTTTCGAAAACCGTTTCTCTCACAGAGAACTAAGACGGGTACTTCACCATTCTCTCTTTAAGAAGAAATGCAAAATATTGTCGTACACATAAATTTTCTACTAGAAATAACATAATTCGCAACAGAAAATTTCCGTGTGCTCTAGTAAGAGTAATATTGAGGTACAATTTTGACATGGTGTTTAGTTAATGGGTCTCTCAAAATCATATTCTCGTAGAAATAGACAAATTATCACACTCAAAATTTTCACTCATACGGTCCCATCAATTGATAATTTTAAAAGAAACTCTCTGCACAAAAATGTTGTGATTAGAAGTATCACAAATTTTGAACAAAATTTTCTAATAATAAGCAAATTGAAATACTCTTCTAACGAAATATACTAACAAAAAGCTGTAGATTATTTAGTCATGTATATTGGTTGGACTCTCTGGGCGATGAGTATACCCCTGAACGTCCTTTTTGGTTATTATGCGAAACAATATCCTCACAGGTCTTTCCAATCTAGAGAATTTATATAAAACTTGCTCGCATTTCTATATCCGGATCTGAAATTTGGTACACGCTGGTGCTAAGTATAGTGGTCTCGTAACAACCATGCAAAAATTGGTACAACATCGGTCCATAAATTAGTATAGAAGCCCCCATATAAAGCCCGTGACCCACCCAGATTTGACGCTCTGGAGGCTCTTGAAGACCAAAATTCCATCTGATGGGTGGCAGTTGAGGATTTGTAAGCGGCCTGTAATTAATATATAGCCATCATAACTCCCATGCAAAAATTGGTTGAAATGGCCCATAAGATTATATAATAGGCCCCATTATAAACCGATCCCTAGATTTGACCTCCAGAGGCCCCTTGAAGAAAGCAAAATTTCTTTACCAATTCGGTTGAAATTTGGTAGCGTGATGTTAGTATATGGTGATCAACAGACCATGCAGGAATTGTTGCCTACAGCCAGTAATTAAATATATAGCTCCATCCATAAACCAATCCCGCATATTTGACGAGGCCGGTCCCGGTGCTTTGGAGAAGCAAAATTTCATGGAGAACCGTCTGCTTGAAATTTGGTACGTGGTGATCGTAATGATGATATTTAACAAGCCATGCCAAAAGTGGTCGCAGTATCAGTCCATGATTCATGATATAGCCCATATAACCGAACTCCCGAAGAATTTAGTTTTGGATCCTCCTTGCGGAGGAGCAAAATTTTATCGCCGAGTGGTTGAAATTTTGGTACATTGTGAATAGTATATGGTGTGCTAGTATAATGGGCCATGCCTAACTAGGTCCATGATCGGTCTATAGTTATACATATCCGCTCAATAAAATTCGATTTCCAATCACACAAAAATTGTGCCATTATCAGTTCATAATTGTATATTAGCCCATATAAGCGACCCCGCATATTTACAATTCTGGCTGTCTACGTACCGTGCAAATTTTGATTCGTATTATTTGTAATTACTTTTAACTTTTTTGTCTAATTTATACCAACGGTATGCGACTAACTCACAATTTAGAAAACGATGTTAAGAGTTCTTAAAATTACCAAACAACCCAAGTATTTCGATTGTGGACCTCGCACACGCTCCTCTTCGGAATAGTAAAAAGTTTCGTCTACGACAAGTTTTTCTCATAAGGTAACATAATAAGCGATTTGTTGAGAGGGCTAAACATTTATGATTCTTCGAGTAGAACACGCTGGGACACTGAAGAAAAATGGTTTGTGACTGAAAATTTATCACGTAGAAAAGAAAATAAAATTTCGTCTTAGAATGATAAATATGGATTAGATTTACAGAATATTCTCTCTCTAATAGACAATTGAAATACATTTGGTATACTAAAATTTTCCTCACATAGAAATAAAATCATTGAGCAGTTTCGCAGTATAAAATTATGATGATATCTTTGTGGGTTTAAAATTATAGCATCTATGGATTTTAGAGTGATTTAGTTATAGAGTACATATAACATGTCCCTCTATCACAACTAAGATTTGATGTAGAACATTATTTCTCATGATCGATGCAAAATTAAAAATTTATCACGGTGACAGAACTTTTCATATGAAGAGAAATCAAGCATATTTGACAAAATTTTCTATAGAAATAAAATTTTGACACACAAGAGTTTTCTCTAAAAGAAATGAGAGATTATGAAACAAAATTTTCTATAAACACAATGATCTGAATAATTTGATACAAATATTTATTCAGCATATATATATGAAATAAGGAAATTTTATGACAGATTCTTAAATAGAAAAAATGATATGATCCACAATTTTGAACAAAAATTGTTCTAAAGAAATAAAATTTTGACAAAACTTCTATAGATAATAACAATTTTGACAAGGGAATTTTCTATAAGAAATAAATTTTGACAAAATTTTCTATAGAAATAAAATTTTGACAAAATTTTCTATAGAAACAAAATTTTGACAATAATTTATCAGAAATAAAATTTTGCAAAGTTTTTTTTTTTTAAATAAATTTGATAAAATTTTCGATAGAATAAAATTTGACAAATTTCTAATAAAAATAAATATTTTGACAAAATTTTCTATAGAAAAGATTCTTGGTTCTCTAGACGCTACTTAGTAGATGCAGCCACACAGAAGATTATAGTACTTGCTTCACACCTTTTATTGACTGAGTGTGGCAGAACTTTCCATTTGTGATTAATTCAGAATAGCACTTAGAGGTGATAAACTTCTCATGCGTATAATGCAAGATGATAAATTTCTGCGAGTGCCTCTTAGCCCGATTCCATGTTAAGCTCAATATGTGACAAGACTTTAAGGGAAAGACACATTTACACATCTTTTTTATATGAAATATGACACGGCTTCCGATACGGTGACGTTCTCGCTCAACATTTGAGTCAGACTCGTAAGGAAAACCACAATATATATATCACGCCTTAAGTATAATATCGTTGATCTTGAAAACTCACTTTCTCGAAATGTACCATAGGCAGTATAAACTGAGTATGCAAAAGGTGAGCGTACTTAAAATACACGCGGAAGATCGAACAGCACTTGTGTATGCAAGGCGGCACCGCAGAGATAGCATAAAAAATTCCTGTCGTGCGACTCTAATTGTGAGTATGACTAAACCTTCTTTTGCGTGAGATTGATATTTTTTTGGAAATTGTTATTAACTAAACGGAACATTTTGATAAAATTATTCTATAGAAGATAAAATTTTGACAAAATTTTTGCTAATAGAAATAAAGAATTTTGAGCAAAATTTTGGTATAGAAGATAAAATTTTGTCAAAATTTTCTGATAGAAATACAATTTTGACAAATGTTTCTAAAATAGAAATACAATTTGGCCGAATATTTTCTTTTAATAGAAATAAAATTTTGCACTAAATTTTCTATAGAAAATAAAATTTGACTAAATTTTCTAATAGAAATAAAATTTTGACAAATTTCTATAGAAATAAAATTTTGACAAAATTTTCGTATAGAAAAAATTTTGAAAAATTTGGTCTATAGAAATAAAATTTTGGACAAAAAGTTTTACTAAAGAAATAAAATTTTAAACAAATTTTTCCATAGAAATAAAATTTTGACAAAAAAATTTTGTAGGAAATAAAAATTTTTGACAAAAATTTCTATAGAAAAAAATTTTGACGAAAATTCTAATTAGAGAGGTTAGGTTATGGTTTAGGTGGCAGCACCGCAGTATATCGAGGGTTCACTTAGGACTGATTCAGTCCATTGTAATACCACATTTGGTTGAACTTCTCTCTTATATTCAGTGGTGCCCATTTCCATGTTAAGCTCATGACAAGGGGACCTCCTTTTTGATAGCGGAGTCCCAACGGCGTTCAGCATTGCAGTGCACACTGTAAGAGAAGCTTTGAAACCCGTCAAAAATGTCACGCAGCATTACTGACCCGTGGGATAATCCACAGCTGAAAAAACTTTTGGTGTTCGGTCGATAGCAAGGCATCGAAAGCCACGACCGTTGTGTAATGCAGTTGCAATGACCATAACCATTGCACACGGTGAGTCTTTATGAAATATTTTTGGATTTTCTATAGAAATAAAATTTTGACAAAATTTTTATAGAATATAATTTGACAAAATTTTCTATGAAATAAAAATTTTGACAAAATTTTCTATAGAAATAGAATTTTGACAAATTTTCTATAGAAATAAAAATTTGACAAATTTCTATAGAAATAAAGTTTTTGACAAAATTTTCTATAGAAATTAATTTTGATAAAATTTTCTTATATTTCAACAAATATTTTTTTCTATAAAAATAAAATTTTGTCAAAATTTTTCTATAAATGATAAAATTTTTGACAAATTTTAACTATAAAAAATAAAGTTTTGATAAAAGTTTTTATAGAAACCCACACAACTTTTGACAAGAAATTTTCTATAGAAATAAAAAGTTTGACAAAAATTTTTCAAAAAAAATTAAATTTTGAAAAGATTTTCGATAGAAATAAAATGAATAAATGGAACTTTTATATTATGTGTAGCGCCTCCATATAAAGTACACTATTGAAATACTTATTCCACCAAGGGGATGTTATGTTTAGGACAACATTTTTACAGGTATTGTATTTCTAAGGCAAATGTGTGACATATATTTTTTATGTAAAAGATAAAAAATAACATTGGGAAATTTCGTAAATATTTTTAATATAAAAATAAACAATGTAAAGTAAAGGTCTAAAGTCGGCGAACCGAGACTATATTAATGCCACATTTTCACAGCTATGTTAGACAATCATTTGGTGTTACCATCATCAACTACTTCCAATTTGCTGGGAGCTTATATAAACGGGTTTGCATTTCCAGATACAAATATTTTTAATGGAGACGAATTTATTGTTCCTTCTAAACAAAAACTCTAGTAATATTTAAAATTTTTGGCGTACTACATTCATGGCGATTTTAAAGGATATTGCTTAGATCTTGCCAAGATATGTGGTCAAGTGTGGTTGTGATTATAATATTTGGTCCAATGTTGGGCGAAATTGGAGTAGTGTTATGTGGGTAAAACTCAACCGTTTTGTGTAAAAGTGTGGGAAATTTGAGGCCATATTTTGTAGTAAAGCCGGAAAAACGAATATATGGAGGCTTATCTAAATCTGAAACCAAATAAAGATCAAACTTAACACACTTAATATCAATAATAAATATATTCTCTGTGGAAAACTATTCCAGTCAATTGAGGAAAATCCATTGAAAATGTGTTTAAAATATGAACAGTCTACCATATTTTCGCCCAACTCTGGTGTAACGTATATACGGGAGTATATAATAATCTGAACGATTTTGACTAATTGACATGCATATCTAGACATATATAATTCCGCGGAGTAAACTTTGGCCCCCGTGGTAAAATGAAGTGTAAATCAGGCGAAAGATATATATGGAGCTATATCTAAATCAGCAAACGCGATTTCTATTAAACGTACTCCTTCGTGCGAAATTGAAGCAAACACGGCAACAAACCCGCGATTTTGAGGCATATAAGTGTCCAAATCGGACGAAAGATATATAGGGAGGCTATATCTAAATATTGAACCGGATTTACCAAATTTGCAAGTGCACACACGCATTTTTGACGATTCAACTACCTCTGCGTTAAAATTTAGAAGCATCGTCAGTCAAACTTTGACTCTGTTGAGTCATAGAGTCAAATCGGGACGAAAAGATATATAATGGTGGCTATATCTAAAATTGAACCGATTTTGGTGATCATTTTGCACAGATTGTCGAAGACTTCATAAATATATTGGCAATGTCGTAGTATTCAGAAGAAATCCGGGTTGATAAACACGCTAATTATGAACCAGATCCGTATAATATTTATGCACAGCTATAATCTAAATCCTGAACCGATTTTTTTCCAAAACCAATAGGCGATTGTCTCATGTCTCAAGCAAACGCTACTCGCAATTGTGAAAGGGACGATCGACCTTAAACTGCGACACTGTACTGTTGCAGCACACATTACAAAAAATGTACGACGAACACACAGACCAGACAGACAGACGGACATCGCGTAAATCGACTCAGAATTTAATTCTACCCGATCGGTATACTTAAACGAATGGGCTCTCAGATACCCTATTTCTTTGCGCGTTTATCTAGCAAGAATGCACAAACCTTATCTAATACCCTTGTACCACAGTAGTGGTGAAGGGTAAATAAAACATGTTCACACGACTGGTCGTAATGTCCGCAATACTGACCCCCACTTTTTTACACAATTTTCTAAGCGAACTGGAGGTTACTGTAAGTTCCATATTTCTAGAGGTGTTCATTTACGTTTTTAAGGTGTTTATGAGATTATTACATCAAACGGTACTTAAATTAATAAATTAAACCAAATTTTAAAATAAATTTAAAGTTAAAAAGAAATTTTTCTTCAACAAGCCACACTTAAATTTAATGCAGCACATGTTATAAGTTTAAGAAAATTTAGGTAAACGGAATATTCATAAGATTCAAAAGACAAGTACATATCTTTTCAATTGCTGTGAATATTGTGCAAATAAGATGGTGAATAAATAAGAAAAAGTAAAGTAAAATAGAAAATACAATACCATAAAATGGTACATAAATAAAGGGATAACACAAGTAAAGTTGGATTTTTTCATTAAAACAAAAGGAACGTCCATACGTCAAAAGCACAAACATCTTCTGAAATCATCAAAACGAAACTCCGACCTGCCACAACTGTTTCGGAGCGTTTTGCAGACGCACCAG
>PGFW01048767.1:1795-13374 GCA_003123925.1 Haematobia irritans | reverse complement strand
ATCGGTATAAAACAATAAATAAAGCATCCAAATATTCTTTGATTTCGATACATGATTGACCTTTATAGCCCAGAATCGACTCATTGTCCAATATTGATCTTTTCCCATTTTTTCGATCTGAATAAATTTGCCAGTTATGGATATCAATCGGTAAACTTAAATTAAAAAAAAAGAAAGAAAACAACAAGTATATATGGCCCTAAGTTCGGCAGGGCCAAATTTTAAATACCCCCTACAATGAAAACTCTTCATTGTCGCAGGTTACTTAATGCTAAATCGGGGGTCGGTTTAAATGCGGGCTATACCGATATGCCCATATTCGAATTTGATTTGCCTGCAAACAAAAATATTGCTGATACACAAACAGACACGACACACACACACCTCGTATATAGCACTCTTATACAGTGTAACAAACAAACGAAAACGATTGAGAGTACGTATCATTTACATGTCACAAACTTTTCAATTTCGTACAATCGTTTTGTACGTAGTCACAAACAAAAACAACAAACATTTCAAAAGACAAAAGAGACGAAACGGAACGAATTGCTTTAATGCTCTTGATTTGTGTCGTTTGTTGTTTCGTCGGTAAGCGAAACGGGCAATAAAACGTTTTGCCAAAACGTTTGCTGAGCGAAACGATGACAAAAGCGGATCATAACCAATTACGTTGAATATTCAGTGTACTCTGTTGTTTCGTACCGATCATGCCGCGATCCAAAAATATGATTATTTACGACAAAACTATTTGAGTTATGACAATCAAAATAAAACATTTTATATGTAACAATGAAGACTGCGAATAAAACTTATGTGGGCATTGCCGGTAATTTTGGAGCGTCATCTTAAAAATTACGCACCCTGATAAGATGTGAAACAGAAGAAGATGTGAACAGGATCTTTAAACGGTTACATGTACGGGGCTATATCAAAATCATGTATGGGAGCTAAATCAGAAATCTGAACCGATTTAACCAAAATAAAGCATGATATCCAAACCTTAATTTATATCCTATGCAAAGTTTCAAGTAATAGGGTGTTAAAACGTCTAATGCGTCGAAAGATATATTCGGGAGATATATCAAAATCTGAACCGGACTTAAACAAAAACTTAGAGCGTAGTTATGAATGATTAATTTTACTCCCTCTGCAAATTTCACGTAAATCAGAGATAAACTTTTGCCTCTGTAGTCATACTAATCCAAAATTGGGCGAATCTATATATGGAGTTATAATCTAAATCTGAACCGATTTAAGTAAATTTACCACACTTGAACTACACTACTAATTGTATTCCTAGTGCCAACATTTTTCAAGGCAATAACACTTGGCTTCTGGGGCCATATAAGTCCAATATCGGCGAAAGATATATATGGGAGCTATATCTAATCGAAACTATTACCGTACGCCCTGTGTAAAATTTGAAGCAAATCAGGGCAAGGACTTGGCTTTTGATTGCTACATAAGGCAAATCGGGGACGAAAGATAGATATGGGAGCTATATCTAAATCGGATCGATTTAGCTGATATTTTGCATGATCTTTTACGTGAGCCGCAAAACAATTGCCTGCTCGAATTTTAAGAAAAACGATGATAAATACGTCAATTATGACAGATCGGTGAAAATATATTATGCAGCTCCAGCTATATCTAAATATGACCGATTTTTTTTTTCAAAAAATCTAATAGCGATTGTTTTGAGCCAAGTGAATTCTGTTGCAAATTTTCGGCAGACGGACCCGACTTTAAATTGCGATTCTGTACTTTTGCACACAAAATTACCAATAATCAGTTCAGAACCGGACGGATACTGACGGAACATCGCATAAATCGACTCAGAATTTCATTTTCTAAGAGATCGGTATACTAAAACGATGGTTTCAGACTTTTCTGAGACCAAATCGTTACCAAAGCGTTACATACAAATGCACAAACTTATACCCTATGCCACAGTAGTGGTGAGGGGTATAAAAATAAAATTCAAGATTTTTCTTCTTGTAAGGACTTAACGAATGAGCAAACGTTTGCGAAACGTTTGCATTTAATGTGTACCGTTTTGTTTTCTATACTTTACTAAGCACCACAGTACTTTTACAGTTAGTTGGTTTCCACTCCACGAAACAAAAACATACAAAACGAAAGGCAAGTCCTTTATGTCAGAGTTTTTCGTTTTGTTTTCGTTTTTGGACATGTGGATTGTACGAAACGGAAACAATTGGAAACGTTTTGTTTGTTTGTTTCGTACGCTGCTTTATATCCACAGCGTAAATGATTGATGGATTGTTTTATTTCGGCGAAAGTGGTCACAAGCCCACTTGACATTTGTATTTTTTCAATGCTATCAAAACATTTTTTCTGTTTTTTTTCTGTTGTTTTTGTTTTGTGTTTTTACTTTCGTTGGCTTTTTCTCTCCAATTCCATGAAGCGATAAAGAAATCTATGAATTGTTGCTACTTACTGCCTGACGCTTTGTGATGATATTTGGGAAAATGTTGAGCTTCAAGCATCCGAGATATTCAAGTACACGAAAAAAGGTGTACAGATACAATCCTTTGCCTAGAATGCATGATCATTTGTAGGGAGCCACCGTGGTGCAATGTTAGCATGCCGAGCCTTGCATTACACAAGGTCGTGGTTCGATTCCTGCTCTTCGACCGAACACCAAAAAGTTTTTCATCGCGTGGGATTTATCCCACCTCAGTAATGCTGTGACAGATCTGAGGTTTCAAAGCTTCTCTAAGTGGTTTCACTTGCAATGTGGAAACGCCGTACGAGACTCAGCTATAAAACAAGGAGGTCCATTGGAATCGCAAGAACTCAGTGATGTTGAAGAAGTTCACCAATGTGGTATCACAATGGACTGAATAGCTCTAAGTGAGCCTGATACATCGGGCTGCACCAAAACCTAACCTTATGATCATTAGTATTACTTACTTAGCGTTAAAGAGATTAGTGGTATTAATAGAAATTGATTCTTTCTATTATGATAATAGTAGCCTACAGTTTATGGTATAAATGGCTTAAAGTTTCGTATTTTTGAATTTACTATCAAATTTTCGAAAAATCATTGTATTGATGAACACTTTCAATACCTATAATGAAAAAATTAATCGCACAACTCTGAGTTCTTCAGTGTATATATTTATTTATAGAAATTTAGTAAACAATTGTAGATTAATACGGTAGAATTGGACATTACTTTTGATGTTTTTGGTAAATTTTGAACTACGAGAAACGGAAATTTTGTCACAAAAGAAATAAATTGTTGACAAAATTTTCTATAGAAATCAAATTATGACCAAAATTTTCTATACAAAGAAAATTTTTACAAAATTTTCAATAGAAATAAAATGTCGATAAAATGTTCTATAGAAACCACAATTTTGACAAAATTCTTTATAGAAATACAGTTATAGACAAAATTTTTCTATAGAACTAACATTTTCGACAACATTTTTTACAAAATAAAAATTTGGACAAATATCTCTTTAGAATAAATTTTTGACAAAATTTTCATTAGAAATAAGAATTTTTGACAAATTTTCTATGAGAAACTAAAATTTTGACAAAATTTGTATCAACATAACAATTTTGACAAAACTTTTCTATACGAAATAAAATTTGACAAATTTTCTATAAAATAACAATTTTTGACAAAAATTTTCTATACGAATACATTTAGAGAAACTCTTGGTAACAAAATAATTTATGACAAAAATTTCCTATAGAAATAAATGTTGCAAAAATTCCTAATAATATACGATTTAGACAATTTTTTTAAAAAATAAAAATTGTTGAAAAATTTTCTCTATAAAAATAAAATTTTGACAAAATTTTTCTATAAAAATAAATCTTTCGACAAAATTTTCTATAAAATAAAAATTTTGACAAAATTTTCGTATAAAATAAATTTTGACAAATTTTCTACAGAAATAGAATTCTTAAAAATTGTCTATGAGAAATAAAATTTGACAAGATTTTCTATAAAGATAAAACAATTTTTGACATAATTTCTATTGAATAGATTTGACAAAATTGTCTCAGAAAAAATACATACATGCTAACATATTCTGCTATTTCTTTGTAATTTTGCCAATATTAAAAAAAAAGTTGGTTTTCAGTGTATTATTACATAATAACAATAGAATCGACCGAAAATTAAACCAACATTTTATACGTTTAAATATACATACCAGGCACAATACAATAGGCCCTGCGAACAACGAAAATGCACAGTAAATGCGTCCTTCTTTTGCGCATCTACAAGCCCTTTTGAAGAGTGAAGGAAAGTATCGAGAGTCCCCACACTAAATTCTTTTAGATAAACCGTAAACCAGATGTTTAGGCAGGAAAATATTAGAAATATATAAAAATTAGGAAAAATATTCATTACAAATATAAAATAATTGTTAATATTACAAAAAAACATACCTTAAATATTCTGTTCTGGGCATTTTAAAGAACCAAAAAAAACTTTCTTTTAATGATTTATAAAGTGAAGCATTATGATATTCCATATTGGCGTTTTAAAAATGTAGACATATTAACGTCTCAAAATTTCAAAATGGATTCATCTTCGTTACCGTGGACAAGCATCGTTATGCGAAATGTCAGAAGCGGTGCGTCACCTCTTCGGGACGGAGGCTTTTTTTTTGCCTACAGGAATAATTTTAATACGAACAAAAATTTCCAATTTTAGCTAATTTACTCGTAATACCAATGATTGTCAATGCAACAGCACTCAACCAAATAGCATCAACAACGGCAAAAAGGCCTAGAAATGTCCATTCGTTTCCAATGAAATTCCAAGCAATTATGTATAATTCCTCCATTAATTCACGCCGTCACGGAAAAACTTTCGCCCATAGGTCCAATGGCTATATATGCCGCCACCCCGAATGTCCCGCAGTCATGCGAAAGTGCGTCTTTCTTAATCATTTCCAACTTTCGATGTTGATGACTGGCAATGAATGTGGCAGCAATAGTGGCTGACATCACTATACACTTGTGGGTATAGTAGTGGGTGGGTTGTGTGTGGTTGGTGTATTGGCTGGCTACCAGATCTCAATACAATAGTGTTGTGTATACCTATAGCACATAGCCTATTGCTGATACACAAACAGACACGACACACACACACCTCGTATATAGTCACTTTATACAGTGTACACTAAACAAACGAAACGATTGAGGTACGTATCGATTTACATAGTCACAAACTTTTCAATTTCGTACAATCGTTTTGTACGTAGTCACAAACAAAAACAACAAACATTTCAAAAGACAAAAAGAGACGAAACGGAACGATTGCTTTAATGCTCTTGGATTTGTGTCGTTTTGTTGTTTCGTCGTAACCGAAACGGGCAATTAAACGTTTGCAAAACGTTTGCTGAAGCGAAACGATGACAACAGCGGGATCATAACCGAATTACGTGAAATCAGTGTACTCTGTTGTCTTCGTTACCGATCATGCCGCGATCCAAAAATATATTATTTACGGACACAACTATTTGAGTTATGACAATCAAAATAAAAACATTTTATATGTAACAATGAAGACTGCAATAAAACTTTATGTGGGCATGCCGGTAATTTGGAGCGTCATCTTAAAAATTACGCACCCTGATAAGATGTGAAACAGAAGAAGATGTGAACAGGATCTTTAAACGGTTACATGTACGGGGCTATATCAAAATCATGTATGGGAGCTAAATCAGAAATCTGAACCGATTTAACCAAAATAAAGCATGATATCCAAACCTTAATTTATATCCTATGCAAAGTTTCAAGTAATAGGGTGTTAAAACGTCTAATGCGTCGAAAGATATATTCGGGAGATATATCAAAATCTGAACCGGACTTAAACAAAAACTTAGAGCGTAGTTATGAATGATTAATTTTACTCCCTCTGCAAATTTCACGTAAATCAGAGATAAACTTTTGCCTCTGTAGTCATACTAATCCAAAATTGGGCGAATCTATATATGGAGTTATAATCTAAATCTGAACCGATTTAAGTAAATTTACCACACTTGAACTACACTACTAATTGTATTCCTAGTGCCAACATTTTTCAAGGCAATAACACTTGGCTTCTGGGGCCATATAAGTCCAATATCGGCGAAAGATATATATGGGAGCTATATCTAATCGAAACTATTACCGTACGCCCTGTGTAAAATTTGAAGCAAATCAGGGCAAGGACTTGGCTTTTGATTGCTACATAAGGCAAATCGGGGACGAAAGATAGATATGGGAGCTATATCTAAATCGGATCGATTTAGCTGATATTTTGCATGATCTTTTACGTGAGCCGCAAAACAATTGCCTGCTCGAATTTTAAGAAAAACGATGATAAATACGTCAATTATGACAGATCGGTGAAAATATATTATGCAGCTCCAGCTATATCTAAATATGACCGATTTTTTTTTTCAAAAAATCTAATAGCGATTGTTTTGAGCCAAGTGAATTCTGTTGCAAATTTTCGGCAGACGGACCCGACTTTAAATTGCGATTCTGTACTTTTGCACACAAAATTACCAATAATCAGTTCAGAACCGGACGGATACTGACGGAACATCGCATAAATCGACTCAGAATTTCATTTTCTAAGAGATCGGTATACTAAAACGATGGTTTCAGACTTTTCTGAGACCAATCGTTACCAAAGCGTTACATACAAATGCACAAACTTATACCCTATGCCACAGTAGTGGTGAGGGGTATAAAAATAAAATTCAAGATTTTTCTTCTTGTAAGGACTTAACGAATGAGCAAACGTTTGCGAAACGTTTGCATTTAATGTGTACCGTTTTGTTTTCTATACTTTACTAAGCACCACAGTACTTTTACAGTTAGTTGGTTTCCACTCCACGAAACAAAAACATACAAAACGAAAGGCAAGTCCTTTATGTCAGAGTTTTTCGTTTTGTTTTCGTTTTTGGACATGTGGATTGTACGAAACGGAAACAATTGGAAACGTTTTGTTTGTTTGTTTCGTACGCTGCTTTATATCCACAGCGTAAATGATTGATGGATTGTTTTATTTCGGCGAAAGTGGTCACAAGCCCACTTGACATTTGTATTTTTTCAATGCTATCAAAACATTTTTTCTGTTTTTTTTCTGTTGTTTTTGTTTTGTGTTTTTACTTTCGTTGGCTTTTTCTCTCCAATTCCATGAAGCGATAAAGAAATCTATGAATTGTTGCTACTTACTGCCTGACGCTTTGTGATGATATTTGGGAAAATGTTGAGCTTCAAGCATCCGAGATATTCAAGTACACGAAAAAAGGTGTACAGATACAATCCTTTGCCTAGAATGCATGATCATTTGTAGGGAGCCACCGTGGTGCAATGTTAGCATGCCGAGCCTTGCATTACACAAGGTCGTGGTTCGATTCCTGCTCTTCGACCGAACACCAAAAAGTTTTTCATCGCGTGGGATTTATCCCACCTCAGTAATGCTGTGACAGATCTGAGGTTTCAAAGCTTCTCTAAGTGGTTTCACTTGCAATGTGGAAACGCCGTACGAGACTCAGCTATAAAACAAGGAGGTCCATTGGAATCGCAAGAACTCAGTGATGTTGAAGAAGTTCACCAATGTGGTATCACAATGGACTGAATAGCTCTAAGTGAGCCTGATACATCGGGCTGCACCAAAACCTAACCTTATGATCATTAGTATTACTTACTTAGCGTTAAAGAGATTAGTGGTATTAATAGAAATTGATTCTTTCTATTATGATAATAGTAGCCTACAGTTTATGGTATAAATGGCTTAAAGTTTCGTATTTTTGAATTTACTATCAAATTTTCGAAAAATCATTGTATTGATGAACACTTTCAATACCTATAATGAAAAAATTAATCGCACAACTCTGAGTTCTTCAGTGTATATATTTATTTATAGAAATTTAGTAAACAATTGTAGATTAATACGGTAGAATTGGACATTACTTTTGATGTTTTTGGTAAATTTTGAACTACGAGAAACGGAAATTTTGTCACAAAAGAAATAAATTGTTGACAAAATTTTCTATAGAAATCAAATTATGACCAAAATTTTCTATACAAAGAAAATTTTTACAAAATTTTCAATAGAAATAAAATGTCGATAAAATGTTCTATAGAAACCACAATTTTGACAAAATTCTTTATAGAAATACAGTTATAGACAAAATTTTTCTATAGAACTAACATTTTCGACAACATTTTTTACAAAATAAAAATTTGGACAAATATCTCTTTAGAATAAATTTTTGACAAAATTTTCATTAGAAATAAGAATTTTTGACAAATTTTCTATGAGAAACTAAAATTTTGACAAAATTTGTATCAACATAACAATTTTGACAAAAACTTTTCTATAAAAGTAAAATTTGACAAATTTTCTATAAAATAACAATTTTTGACAAAATTTTCTATACTATACAATTTTAGAACACTCATTGTCCAAAATAATTCTATGAAAACAGATTTCCCTACTAGATAAAATTTGAAAACAACTTCTTCTAATAGATTACAAAGACATTTTTCTTACAAAAATAAAATTTGTTGAAAAAATTTTCTATAGAAAATAAAATTTTGACAAAATCTTTTCTATCAAAAATAAATTTTGACAAAATTTTCTATAAAATAAAAATTTGACAAAATTTCTATAAAAATAAATTTTGACAAAATTTTCTATCAGAAATAGAATTTTAAAAAATTGTCTATAGAAATAAAATTTTGACAAAGATTTTCTATAATAAAACATTTTTGACATAATTTCTATAGATATAGATTTTGACAAAATTGTCTACAGAAAAAATACATACATGCTAACATATCTGCTATTTCTTATGAATTTTGCACAATAATTAAAAAAAAGTTGGTGTTTCAGTGTATTAGTACATAATAACAATAGAATCGACGAAAATTAAACCATCATTTGTAACGTTTAAATATACATACCAGGTACAATACAAGGCCCTGCAACAACGAAAATGCTACAGTAAATGCGTCCTTCTTTTGCGCATCTACAAGCCCTTTTGAAGAGTGAGAGGAAATATCGAGAAGTCCCACACTACCAATTCATTTAGATAAAACCGTTAAACCAGATGTTTAGGCCAGGAAAATATTTAGAAATATATAAAAATTTGGAAAATATTCATACAGAATATAAAATAATTGTTATAATATTACAAAAAAACATACCTTAAATATCGGTTCTGGCATTTCAAAGAAAAAAAACTTTCTTTAATGATTTATAAAGTGAAGCATTATTGATATACCATATTGGGTTTAAAAATGTAGACCATATCTAACGTCTCAAAATTCCAAAAGGATTCATCTTCGTTACCGTGGACAAGCATCGTTATGCGAAATGTCAGAAGCGGTGGTCACCTCTTCGGACGGAGGCTTTTTTTTGTGCCTACAGGTAATAATTTTAATACGAACAAAAATTTACAATTTTAGCTAAATCGGTATTAAAACAATAAAAAGCATTCAAATATTTTTACTTTGATTTCGATACATTGATTGACCTTTATTAGCCAGAATCGACTCACTGTCCAATATTGATTCTTTTTTCCCATTTTTTTTCGATCTGAATAAATTGCCGAGTTTATGGATACAATCGGTAAACTTAAATTTAAAAAGAAAAAAGGAAGAAAACAACAAGTAAATTGGCCCAGTCGGCGCCAAATTAAAATACCCGCTAGCAATTGAAAACTCTTTCATTGTCGCAGGTTACTTAATGCTCAATCGGGGGTCGGTATTAAATGCGGTGCTATATACGATTATGCCCATAATTCGAAGTTTGAGTTTGCCTGCCAAACAAAAAAAACACGAATTTCAAGCACGGTTTGCACTCGAGCCAAAAATAATCTTCCAAAATGAGCAAAAATTATACCAAAAAAATGTCAGTATAAAAATTATATTTCTTATTTATTTCTATTAGACAAAATTTTGTCAAAAATTACTTATATCAAAATGTTTGTTCAAAGTTGCTATGTCTATGAAAAATTTTGCAAAATGTTATTTCTAAGATGATTTTTTGTCAAAATTTTGATTTCTATTAGAACATTTTGTCAATATATTATTTCCATAGAAAATTTTCTCAAATTTTATTTCTATAGAAAATTTTTGTCAAAATTTTATTTCTATAGAAAAATTTTGCCCAAATTTATATTTCTATAGAAAATTTGCCCAATTTTTATTTCTATAGAAAATTTTGTTAAAAATTATATATCTATAGAAAAATTTGTTTTAAAAAATTTATTTCTATAAGAAAATTCAGTCAACATTTTATTTTCTATAGAAGATTTTGTCAAAATTTTATTTCTATAGAAAAATTGTCAACTTTTATTTCTATTGAAAATTTTTTGTCAAAATTTTATTTCTAATAGAAAAATTTGTCAACATAGACAACATCAGAGCATTTGTCAAAATTTTTTTATTATAGAAAAATTTTGTTAAAAATTATATTTCTTATATAAAATTCGTTAAAAATCTATATTTCTATTTAGAAAAAATTGTCACATTTTATTTCTATAGAAAATTTTGTCAAAATTTTATTTCTATAGAAAAATTGTCAACATTTTATTTCTATAGAAAATTTGGCAAAATTTTATTTCTATAGAGCACTTTGTCAAAATTTTATTTATATAGAAAAATTTGTCAAAATTTTATTTACTATAGATGATTTTTGTAAAATTTTATTTCCATAGAAAATTTTCGCTCAAAATTTTATTTACTATAGAAAATTTTCGCTGTCAAAATTTATTTCTATTAAAACATTTGTCAATCACTTTATTTCTTTATTGGAAAATTTTCGTCAATTTCTTTTTTTGTTTATCATAAATTATTGTCAAAAAATTTTAGAAAAATTTTGCAAACATTTTATTTCTATAGAAAAAATGTTGTCAATATTTTTATTTTGTATAGAAAATTTTTTGTCAAAATTTATTTCCTATAAAAAATGTTGTCAAAAATTTATTTCTATAGAACATTTTGCAATATGTTATTTCATATACGAAAATTTGATCAACATTTTATTTCTATAGAAAATTGTTTTAAAAATGATATTTCTATAAACAATTTGGAAAAATTTATTATTTCTATTAGAAACATTTTGTCAACATTTTTAATGTCTATAGAAAATTTTTGTCAACAATTGTTATTTCTATAAAACTTTTTCAAAATCTTATTTCTATAGAAAATTTTTGTCACAAATTTTATTTTCTATAGAAATTTTGATCAAAATTTTATTTCTATTAGAAAATTTTCCAAAATTGTTTTTCTCTATAAGAAACAATTTTTGCTTAAAAATTTATATAGAAAAATTTGTCAACATATTTATTTCTATATAAAATTTTGTCAAATTTTATTTCTATGTAAAATTTATGTCAAAAATTTTATTTCTATAGAAAAATTATGTCAATATTATTATTTCTATTAGAAAATGTGTCAAGTTTTATTTCTATAGAAAATTTTTGTCGAATTTTTTATTTCTATAGATGATTTTGTCAAAATTTTATTTCCATAGACAGTTTTTCAAAATTGATTTCTATACGAAATTTTTATCTCTCTCT
>PGFW01048764.1:0-14981 GCA_003123925.1 Haematobia irritans | reverse complement strand
TCGACGATTTTGCCTCACTTCCGGAATCCATAAAAGAATTATTTCACCTACTTTACTTGGCGGCGCTTTGTTTATCTGGGCGAGGTTAAGTAAAATTTCCCATACAATTGAATCAGAACTTCTTATTATGTGGGACATTTTCAAAAATATAATAACATTTTTCTACAAAACCAAGTTTTGTTTTAATAAAATAAGTTCAATTTAATCGTTAGTGTAAGCTACGGACTTTTTTAGTGTACGTTTTTAGGAAATGTTAAGTTTTTTTTTTGAGGGCTGTAGAAGTTATGAGGACGGACAGACATTATCGATTATTGAATGAAGTGAACCCCCAGAAAAAAGACAAAAAATTTTTTATAGCCGATTATAACTGCTTATTTTAGTTTATGAAAATTAAGTTAATATAATAGTTTTTGCCCAAATGTGAGAAAAATTGTTCATACTTAATTATTTTTTGGCACTCTTCAATAACGTGATCCTAAAAATGAGAAAAAATGTTATACAACTGAAGAATACACAATTTACTAAATAGTTCATATTTTCTTAAAATGTGTGAATGTTGCTTATATTGAGTTCATAAGTATCTCAAATAAGTATTTTTTTCTTAAATTGTATATATCATGGACTTCATATAGCGCTCTCAAAGACATTTTATCGTTCGATCATAATCAACGTAAATATTCTTTGTACACCGAAAGATTTCTCTTCGTTAATTTTATCGCGAAAGAATTAACTATTTCTTCTGAATTCTTCATTTTAAAACAACGAACTAATTTCATTAATTTTCGTTAAATTTTCATCAAATGTTACGAACATTCATTTTATACCGAATATTACGAACGTCTACGAAATATTCTACATTAATTTTTCTTCATAACAGTATCGTATCTTTTAACGAAATTTTCTTTCATGGGATTTTTGAAGAAGTTTTTACGAATTTATGAATATATTACGAAACATTCTATGTTAAAATTTCGTTCATAAAAAGTACGGAAACATTTTCTTAAAATAACGAAGAGTTCGTTGAAAATTGTAAAATTTTCGGCTCGTGACATAAAATTGACTCTGATAAATGTGCTTTAAGTGTATCCCTTTATTCTATTTTTATGATGTCTATGCTACTTCTTATCTGGGTGATAGCGGCGCTATAGATTAAAAAGTGGAAGCAATAACAAAAAAATATTCAAAAACTTAAGTTGTAAAGTAGTTTATACATTTTTTTCACACTTGTTAGCTACTAACAAATCACTTTCGACTATTAATTTTTTTCTAAAAGTTCGAATATTTTTGATGAAAAGTACGAAAGTTTTTTCATAAAAAAGTACGAAAATTTCATAAAAAGACGAATTTGTCTTCATAAACAGTAGCAAGCTTTTTCATAAGAAGTACGAAAGCTATAAATAAGAAAGAAAATAAGTAAATATTTTTCGAAAAATTCAAGAAAGCTTTCTACACGCAAAAAAATAATTCTTTCCCCCCAAACGAAAGTTTAGACAAACAAAGATCGTTTCTCATTTGCTTTTCGCTGTAAGGAAGTTTATTTTGAAGAAAAGTATATACTTTTTGTGATAAACGTTTATTCTTTTCCAGAATGTAAAAACAATTTCATAAAGACTAACGCAAAAAAAACAATCTTTCTGGCTAATGCATGTTTCCCTACACATCTTTGCTCACTTCCAACGAGGTTTTTATAGTTCTTACGCACCTTTTTTCCTGATAATACAACAAATGTAGAAGAAATTAATTTCGATTTTATTATTGTTTTTAAATTTTCCTTTCGCCCGGACCGAAAATCGAAACTGCGCGAGCACTTATAGGCTTACGTATACTGTATATGCATTCAATAGACAATTATCGTTATAAGTTATATTTATATAGTATTAGGTTGCGGCGCTCACGAGCGATTAACAGCATTAGTAGGGGCACCTTGGTGCAATGTTGGGCATTGCCCGCCATGCGATACACAAGGTCGTGGCGTTTCATTCCTGCTTCCGGACCGAAACACCGAAAAAGTTTTTCAGCGGCTGGACTATGCCCACCTCAGCTAATTGCTGCTGAACATTTCTGAGGGCGTTTCAAAGCTTTCTCTAGTGCGTTTCACTGTAATGTGGAACGCCATTCGGACTCGTGCTATAAAAAAGGAGGTCCCTTGTCATGAGCCTTAACATGGATCGGGCAGCACTCAGTGATAAGAGAGAAGTGAGCAATGTGGTATCACAATGAGTCTGAATAGTACTAAGTGAGTCTGGTACATCGGGCTGCCACCGTTACCGTACTACCTATCCTAGTTGCGCCACCGTGGCGGCAGTAGTGCTTACGTCGCCTTGGCATACAAGTGTCCTGTTTCGATCCCTGGATTTCGATCGAACACCAAAGAGTGTTTACATTACATACTACATATATTAAATTTTTACTGTGAACACTATAAAATGTGTCTATATTAAAGACTTAAAGTCAGAAGAACAGTGCTCGCGATATAAACTAAATGGCCTGTGTTGTTGGTTCAAAAATAATTTTTTTTTATTGAAACTAAAAAATTTTGTAACAAAACGAATTTGTGATAAAAATTTAAAATTTTCGAAGAAATTCAAAAAAACTCTAACAAAAGAAAATCTTTTCAGTACACGTTTTCAACATAATTAATTTTTTCACTTGTTAACAGAAAATTTTGTAGTTTGCGACGAAAAAATGTGAGTTCAAAATGCAAGAACTGTCTTTTAGTGCCATTACCGTTAAGCTTTCAAGATGTTCAAGTTCAGATAAAGAAAAATAATGAACTTTGAACATCTTTGAACTTCGTATGGCACTAAAGACATTCTTGCATTTGTGAACTCCATTCTTTTCGTGCCAAACTACCAAAAATTTCTTTAACAAGTGAAAAAATTAATTATTGTTTGGAAAACGTGTACTGAAAACGATTTTCTTTGTTAGAGTTTTTTGAATTTTCTTCGAAAATTTTAAATTTTTATCCACCAAAAATTCGTTTGTTACAAAATTTTAGTTGTTCTAATAAAAAAAAATATTTTTGAACCACAAAACCACAGCCATTTCGATTTATATCGAGCACTGTTCTTTTCTGACTTTAAAAGTCTTTATAGACACGATTTTATAGTTTCACGAGTTAAAAATTTAATATAGTTAGTATGTAATGTAAACACTCTTTGGGTTTCGGATCGAATCAGGATCGAAACCAGGACACTTCGTATGCAAGGCGGAACTTACCAACTACTGCCCCACGGTGAGCAACTTAGGTAGGTCAGGTAGGTAAGGTGGCCAGCCCATTGTATTCAGCTCCACTTAGACTATTCAGCGCATTGTGATACCACAAGTGGCTAACTTCTCTCTTATCACTGAGTGCTGGGCCCCGTATTCCATGTTAAGCTCAATACAGGGACTTTTAACCGTCGACGGAACTTACTTGACCTTAGAGAAGCCTTTGAAACCCTCAGGAAATGCACACCATTACTGAGGTGGGGATAATCCACCGCTGAAAAACGTATCTGGTGTTCGGTCGAAGCATGAATCGAACCAAACGCTTGTGAGGAATGCTGCAACCATTGCACCAAGAGTGCCCAACAATGTGTTTAATCGGTCGTGGAGCCGCCGCCAACCATACTATATAAATAATAACTTATAACGATAATTGTCTATTGATGACTATAAAACAGTTACGTAGACCTATGATGCGCTCCGCAGGTTCGATTTCGGTCCAGGCGAAAGGAAAAATTAAAAAATCAATAATAAAAATCGAATAATTTCTTCTACATTGTTTGTATTACAGAAAAGGTGCTAAGAACTATAAAAACACCTCGTGGAAAGTAGAAAGCATGCTGAGGGAAAATGCAATTACCAGAAACAGTTTGTTTTTTTTGCGTTAGTCTTTAATGAAATTGTTTTTACATTCTGGCGAACAAGAATAAACGTTTATCACAAAAAAGATATACTTTTCTTCAAAATAAACTTTCCTTACAGCAAAAGCAATATGAGAGAGAACGTATCTTTTAGTTTGTCTTAAAACTTTCGTTTGGGGGGAAAGAATTATTTTTGTGCGTGTTAGAAAGCCTTTCTTGAATTTTCCGAAAAATATTTACTTATTTTTCTTTTTCTTGATTTAATAGCTTTCGTACCTTCTTATGAAAAAGTTCGTACTGTTTCATGAAACAATTTCGTTCTTTTATTGAAAAATGTTTCGTACTTTTTATTAAAAAACTTATTCGTAACTTTTCTCAAAAATATCTCGAAACTTTTTAGAAAAAAAAATTATAGTTCGAAAGTGCATTTGGTATCTCAGTAACAAGTGTGAAAAATGTCATCACTACTTTACACATCTTAAGTTTTTGAATATTTTTTGTATGCTTCACTTTTAATCATAGCGCGCTATCACCCAAATAAGAAGTAGCATAGACATGCCCATAAAAAATAGAATAAAGGAATACACTTAAGCACATTATCAGATTCAATTTTATGTCACGAGCGGAAAATTTTACAAATTTCAACGAACTGTCTTCGTTATTTTTAAAGAAATGTTTCGTACTTTTTATGAAGAAATTATTAACATAGAATGTTGTAATAGTATCATAAATTCGTAAAACTTCTTCACAAAAATCATGTAAGAAAATTTCGTTAAAAGACGATACTGTTTATGAAGAAAATAATGATAGAATATTCGTAGACGTTTTCGTATATTCGTAAAATGATGTTCCGTATACATTTATGAAAATTTACGAAAATATGAAAATTTCAGTTGTTTTAATTGAAGACATTCTACGAAGAATAGTTAATTCTTTCAGCAAAATTAACGAAGGAAATCTTTTCGAGTGCTACAAAAGAATATATACGATTTGATATGATGACGTATAAAATGTCTTTAGAGCGTATATTTGAATCCATGATACATTCATTTAGGAAAAAATACTATATTTGAGATACTTTATGAACTCAATATAAGCAAAACATTCACACATTTTAAGGAAAATATGAACTATTCTAGTAAAAAATTGTGTATTTTCAGTTGTTATACAACATTGTTTCTCATTTTTAGATCACGTTATTAAAGTAGCCAAAAAATAATTAATGTATGAACAATTTTCTCACATTTGGCATAAACTAATATTAACTAATTTTCATAAACTAAGAATAGAGTTTAAATCCGGCTATTAAAAAAATTTCTTCTTGTCTTTTTTTGGGGGGTATCACTTCATTCAAAATCGAATAAGTCCTGTCGTCCTTCAAACTTCTACAGCCCTCAAAAAAAAACTTACATGTCTAAAAACGCTACACTAAAAAGTCCGTTAGCTACACTAACGATAAATTGAACTTATTTTATTAAAACAAAACTATGGTTTGGCTAGAAAATGTTATTATATTCTTTGAAAAATCTTCCTAACGATAATTTGAAAATTTTTCTGATGAATTTGTTATGTTGGAAATACTATCCAGACAAGACGCGCCAATAAAGTAGTGAGAAATATTTTTCTTTTTGGATCCGGAAGTGGGCAAAATCGCGAAGAAGCGATGAATTTAACATGGGCTTGTCATAGGACGGAGTCCCATTTCAAAGCCGTGCACTAATTTCATCACTTCTTTAAGGTGTGATCCGAATTCAATGTTTGGATGTGAATTTGAAAAATTTTTTATAATTTTTAATAATTAACGCTTGTAATGAACGTTTGACCTCAATATTTTCAAAAATTCGCAATTTTTCTAGAATGGATATTAATTTTTTTCGACAAAATTTAAATAATTTGTACCATTTATTAAATTTACTCTGTTTTTAACCTATTTGAAAACAAAAAAATTAAAATTATCCATTAAAAAAATATGAAAAAGAATTACAAAAAAAAAATTAATTAAAAAAGAACTTCTGCGTAGTTAAAATAAAGAACACTTTTGGAGGGACATTTTTGGAATAGTGTTTTGAGGTTGCCTTTAGAAAAACCTTTCAATATTTTTTGCTGGGGTAGTAAATATTTATATTGTTTTCATTTTTTTTTTTTATTTGTTTACCTCTGCACAAAAAAATTATAGTCAACAGGAAATTCTCATAGTTGGATTTTAAATAAAACATAATATCAGCTTGACCTAAAAATAGAATTAATTCGCGTATGTAGGCCTTGGAAGGTTGCTTTGGAATGCATTTTAATATTTTTTTTTCTATCAACTCCAACTCCGTTTGTATCATTACTACTGATTCTTGCGGCAATAAAAGAATACGTTCTGGAAGTCTCATCTCTTAATAAAGAGAATTCGATTTTGGAGACAAATAGTAAGGAGGGCGTACTATTCAATTCAATTTATCATTCCCATTTTGGAAAGATTTTTAACTTGGGCTAGCTAAAAATCATTTGAATCAAAGTCATTTTAGTTTTGTGTTTTTGGTCTACAGTTATCGTTATCTCCCTCACAACAGTACCATTCATATTGCAAAGCGCAAATTGATTATCTGTTATTATCTTCTCAAAACAAAATGAAATTTTTGAAATTAACTCGTATAGAATTAGTCAACGTCATTATTTCATTTTGTATTCCATAAACAACTGCATCCAATATTCAAACGCGGCCGGACAATTCATTTACATTTCAACAATAACTTATCCGTTATGTAAAAATCTACACAGCTATGAATAATTTTTTGTTATTTTGTTGGTTGTTTCTCGATGTGCACTTGAGATCACCATGTTGTTAAGCTGTGTGGTCAATGTAGCTGAAATACAACAACAACAAAAAATTTTAAATTATTTTAATAAATTCATTTTAAAGTGATGAGAGACTTCAAGTGTTTTTCCAGTTCTATGATTTTGAGTACTGATTTATTATAATTGACTATGTGTGATGATGGTAAGTCCAAAAAAAAAAATCTCTAGATCTAAGAAATTCTTCAAAATTTTAATTCGCTCAATAGCTCTTTTGTTGAATAGTATGAAAGAGTATATTTCACATTGGGTATCAGAGTATGGGATAATGTATAACGATATTCTTTTGATCTACAACAATCGAGTTCTTTTATCTAATCATCTATCAAATAATCTGGAACTTGGATAATTCATTAACTTTTAAATGGGCCCCTTTTATCTTATCTTATCTTTTAGCACAATATCGCGTGCTTTATTGATATTTAAATTGACTAAAAATAAAGAAAAAATCAAAGCCTATTAAACCATAGGTAAATTATAATTTATGGCTGATTAAAACCTATTGTCAGTATTAAGATTTTGGTCACCTATTTGTTATGTTTGATTTAGCACTTATACCATTAATTAATATAAATCTAACATTTACAGTTTTCATACAATCTAATATATGCATATTTTTTATTTCAGATTTTTGATATTTATATTTTGATTCAGATTTTTTAGGCGCGATAAAATTATGTGGTAGTAATGAAAAAAAATGTAACAAACAAATTAAATATATTCCGTTAATATTCAGCAACTTGTTGAAAAGGTACGAAAAGGATCTCTTGTTTCATTTTGAGCTTAAAAACCCCATGAAAAAACATAATTGATCTAATATTGAAAGGTTATGATCCTTACCAATTTTACAAATTGCTAATTAAAGCTAATTTACATTAATCTTAAGCCTAAAACAAATATATACGGATAAGAGATATCTCGGCCAGGCGAATCTTATGTACATGGACTGCTTGAAAAAGTTCTACTAAAGACTATCATCCATTAATCGATTATTTGTCTAAAGTTTGAGTAGATGAAAATTTTCATGACTTCTCTAGTTCAAATCCCTAGATTTTCGACCGAAACACCAAAAAGTTTTTCTGCGAATGGATTATCCCTCTCTAAGTTATGCCGCTGCTGGACATTTCGCATAGTGTTTCATCTATTAAACAAACTATAATCTGATATGAACCAATTTTGGCACGGTATTAGAAAGCCAAATTTTTGGATTAAATTTGCACCCAAGGAGTCCGGGAATTCAATATGTGGCATAAGTTTATATGGGGCTCATATATAAATTATGGACGATATGGACCAAATTTTTAGCATGGTTGAAATTACGCAACCAAACACTTGGGCCAGGTTTATTATGAGGGCTACCCTAAAAGCGGTCCTAATATGGACTCTTTTTCAACACCATCAGGTCTACGATCAATCACAAACACTTGCTGTCAAGTTTGAAGCCAATAGCTTAGTATCAGTTTCGAAAGTTAGCGTTGATTTCAACGGCAAGGGACGGACGGACCCAGAACGGGACTACTTAACTGCATCTTCGGCTTTAGTTTATTTATTTTTTAAAGAACCAAAATAGTATTTACCTATATGAAAGGAGTTACAAGCTAAATTTTAGCGTCCATTCAATTTAAAAATTTAAAGGACAAACTTCAATTAATATTTAAATAAAACTTTTAATTAAAATGAAGTTTAATAATCTTTGATCTTAAAATTTTCCCTTCTTTAAGTATCAGGACCACGTCGTTTAAATTCGGCCCCTCTTTCAAAATTCGCATAATCTTTGAAGTAAAGAAATATTTTCCTTAAAGTAAAGAAAAAATTTTTTGATTTAAAAAATAATCTTTAAAATTTGACTGAAATGTTGAATCTTGGGACGAAACGATTAAAAAAACTTCAAATATAGGCTAAGACTTATATTCAAGCGATTTAGCATTTTTGGTTTCCATTTTTTTGAAATTAAAAAAACGTTTTCGATTACCAGTTATAATTTGGATTATTAAAACTGAAAATTTTATTTGCCATAAATAAACTTTGTATAATATATCGTAAAAAGCAAATTAAAATTGCACTGAAAAAACAGTGGCGACACACGTACGAAGAAAAATTTTTGGGCTAAGTGTAAAAATTTCAGACTTATGTTTTGTTTTGAATATTTAGCCAAACAGTATTAAAGCCGCAGATTTTATGAAGATTTTACAAAACTTAGTAACTATTTTTCGACGAAATTCAAGAAATAACTTTATTAGACATATTTAACTTTTTTCGCTGTTAAAGAAAAATTAAAAAAAAAAACCTGAAGTTCAAAATTTCAAGAATGTCTTTGAATTGCCATACGTAGCTTCAAAATTTGTAGGAATCCCCGAATTAAATAACATCTTTATGCTTTCATTTGTGTATAATTTTTGTCCCGTTTGTTAGATTCATTTTAACTAAAGTACCGCAACAATTTATTATAACTCAAGGAAACTTTTCTTCCAAACATAATAATTCCATGAAATTAAAATAATAGTTAAATGGCTTTAGGAGAAATATGGGCTTCACTTTGTTTTGAGACGATATATCAGGTATGTAGTCTAATTTTACAAACTTTTATAGGGCCGAGATTTAAAGACAGATAATTATCTGAAAACTGTGTTTTTTAAAGAACGTTCGAATTTTTTGAGTCGGGATCAAATAAACAAAATCCTTAAGAGAAGTCAAAATCTATTGAATTAAAGAAAACTTTTTTTGTGGTGTGGCTCTAACCAACACGATACGAACCAAAAGCGATGTACTTAGTAAATGTGCTAAAAAATACCACAAAATAATCAACATTTTTCTTTTATTTCAAATATTCATGTCCAATTTCCTCAAGAAAACATTTTACATTCCTAACATCTTAAAGCCAGATTATGTTTCTAATTATACAGCGATTCCCACTCCCCATCTACTCGCAGTACCAAAAAACTAAAAAGACATTCCCAAAATCCTTTCACTAAACATGTCCCAAAGAATAGGAGTGGTGATTGATTGTTGCCGGTTAAGCTTATGTTAACCTTACCAATTTTCCATTTGATTATTGCGACTTCAAACGAGCGCAGCAGTGGACAGCAGGGAAATGGGAAACCCCAAATGAAAAACTTTGAAATGCTGATTAACATTTCATAAAAAGAGGAAAGGAAAACCATTGACTATTTGAATCCATCTGAACACTGTAAAATTCCAACATTTGATTTTTGTTTCTGAACCTTAACTGTTATTGCCCATCTTGCAATGGCAATAATGGAAATTTCTTTTTCTTGGTGGATTTTGGATATTTGATTGAATTCGAATGGATGATGGCTGACTGGTTCGTCTGCTGTGTGCGTCTGTGCGTGTGTGGCGTCAACGATTTCGATTTCAACAAAATTCACCATTCTTTTCATATTTGGATGACACCTGTCATTATGGTGGGGTTTTAATGTCTTTGATATGTCTCGTAATGTTATCATTCAATTTCTTTCGATATTACACTCAAAAAGAAAAAAAAAAGCATTAGAAAATGTTCTTTCAAGATGGTCAGTAGGGTGCAATCTGGGCCTCAACATTAAGTCAAAAGAGTTCTAGTGACCGTAGCTTACATGCCCGTTTCCAAAGATTTTTTCATTTTACACTTAAAGATACATGGTATCTGATTCCAATGCCTAAAAACCGGATAACTTGAAGTAAGGACACATTTTAAACGCAATTCAATTTCAAATTTAGAGGTTTTCGCACTTCGATTCTTGAAGAAACAAATGTTAATTATTCGTTTTTTCATCTTTTTGCGTTCATAATCCTATGAAAGTCCGTGTGAATGACGACTTTAAAATTTCAAAATTCAGAATCGCTTGGAGTAGAAAATATATTCTATGTTTTAAGTAAAAAAATAATAAAAATACACTTGTAGTGGAGTTCAAGCATGTGCTTTAAGCTGAAAGCAAAAAAACAACAACAGTAAAAAAAATATATTTAAATAACGGTGTTGAAAAAACATCTTCCTAAATTTGAACCCTCCTAAAGCCCATAGCCGCTTTAGGCGGGCTTCATTTCATGAAGAAGATTTTAAGTAAAATCACACCTATAAGACAACAAAAATGGGCAAATTCGAAAAGAAAACTTATTTTGAAACTATTAAGAGGCTTTGCAGCATTATGCTGAATTTTTATCCGTATAATTTTTTCTTTGCTTAGTTTTCTTTGCCTTTTGTGGTCGTTAACATTGGAAAGTAAATCAGCTCTGCCAAAAAAATGGGCGGGGATTAGAGAGGTTAAACTTTCTTTACTTATATTAAATGTCAACAAATTGGAAGACGATTTCATTATATTTTGGAAGTATTATTCAGACTTATTAAAGCCAAGTATTGACTTGGCGTTAAAGAACTTTTATTGATACCCCATTTTAAGTCGAACACATAAACTATCAGAACAAATCAATTTTATTGAAATGTTTATCGACTCTTGGACAAGAAAAAACTTTATATCAGAGAAATGCGCCTTCTATGCTAATTGCAAATTTCGCCTTCGTGGTATAGGGATATACAATATTTGTCTCTCGACAATATTTTTTCTTTGCCTGTTTAAAAACATTTCGCATCTAAAATTTGTTCGATAAATATTTTCTTTTGTGTTTTATTAAGCATACTTGAATTTATTCTGAGCTGTAATTTTCTAATAGGGAAATAGAACACAATAAATTTTAGTTTATATTTCGCAATTTCTATGACCAATGGAAAATCTAACCTCTTCAATTGGTTTTATCCTTCGTTTTGTTTCATTTATTTCGTTTCGCCAGTTATCCTCTTTAACAGAATTCTCTTAAAAAGCTTCACTTTTCATTAGTTACCTTTTTATTGTTCTTATGCTTAAAACTAAATTGAATTCGGTTTCAGCCACGGATTCATATTCATCCACATTGCCCGTCCATCTGCCCGTCCTTCCATCTCATTCTCCATCTATCAATGACAAAGTTAGTTTGATAAAAAGTTTTCCGTTCTATCCTTCTACGCTTCCTCTCCTCCATTGAGTTTGATCCTTGTCTATCTAGTTTAGCATTCCATATTGGTTTGTTTTCATCCGGATTTGGTATCATAGTCCTTACCATTTTTGTTTTTGCTTTTTTTTTTTAGTTTGTGTAATATTAGAAAATGTCCCAAGATTTTTGTTCATCAACCCTTGTGTTTTCTCGCTCATCAATTTGGAGGATTAGGAAGAAAATGTAATGTGTGTCGGAGTTTCTTCTGTGAAGTAGTTTAGAGAATAAGGGTTTGCCAATTAGTTTCTTGAAATGTTTTGCAAAACTGAGAGAAGAGAAAAATATATTATGTAAGGAAAATTAAGAATCAATAGGAGACGCTTCACCCTGAATATGAAGCTTATTGCATTCTTCTAAAGATAAAATTACGGACAAAATATTAAAATATAGGACATTGACAGTTTATGGGTAAAATAAGTAGCGACAAAGAAATCAGACTCCAATTTTTCATGGCAAACTTGCGTAATAACTCGTAGCTTCTAAAAATTAGCATCAACACGGATTCCAATATATAATATTTTTAGGACTTAAAACTAATTGAAAATGCACTCTTCTAGACGCTTCAAAAGAAAACTGATCTGTAAACCCTGAAATCTAGAAACCATTTTAGAAAGACAGGGACAGCGCATTCCAAGTTTTTAAACAATTACATGTTCCTTAAATAAATCATAACTGATAATAGTCCTATATGCATCCGATAAACAGTTGACTTTGGGTTGCTTGGGAAGTTTGTGGCTATTTTCTAAGGATTTTGGTATGATTTCCGAAGCAAGATGAGAGACTGCTTTGTTGAAACAATACGATATGTATGGGGAAGATTTTGTATGACGATTAATAATTTTGGTAAACTAATATTGCCTAAATTAGTAAAAACAGGTTCCATTTTATGACACTCACCCCATATGACTATGTGGTATCACAATAAACTGATAGTCTAAGTGAGCCTGATACATCGGGTTGCACCGTTATCCTAAACCATGATTTACTTCCAATTTTTCGCAAAGGAGTATAGTTGCGCGTCAATGGTTACAAATAGAAAGCTAAATTCTGTTAACCAATTTTTACTTTTTTCCCATGTGTATGTGCTAAAAATATTAAAATTAGGATACAGATCTCCATTCATTTCGAATTTTCGTTCTCTTTTGTGATATAATAACAAAGCTATGTTCGAGCAAACAAATGCCCAAATTGAAAATCCATTATAAACTTGATCACACATCCAAATTTACACGTTTCTTCGTCACTCAATACCTTGCATTTACAGTAAACCAATATAATCGGCGCATTTCTAGCTCGAGATAGGATTTGTCTACTAAAAAAAGGCACGAACATCACTAAAAAATAAACGGGATATCTCATAAAAGTGTTCCATAAACAAATTTAACATTCATTTTCGAATTCAGCAGATGAAAACTTACATATAAGTCTCCTTCATCAAGTGTACATGAAAAAATTTTTTCTTGTGTAAACTAGTGTAATTTCATTATAACTCTCGCATAAGAAAGACCTTCTCGTTTTTATTGGCCAAAAGTTGAATTAGTCGATTTTCACCAGCTGTTTTAAAAAAGAATTTTCCACCATCAACTGTATTCGCCATGGACAGGAATTAATAGTAAAAATACACAGAAAAAAATAAAATAAAAATACACAAAGATTTCAATTTTGCTTAGCGTAGAAGTCGCATTTTTCTGATATAAAGTTTCAAAATTGGGCATCCTAACATGAAAGAAAATTTTGAATGAAATTTGGCTTTAATAAATATGAAAAATTCTTCAAAATGAATGTATCTGTATTACAAATGCCAAAACACATTTAGAAATAGGAGTTCTTCTTCGAACACCCTTTAGGTTTAAAAAATTTTTACTTAAACAACAAAACATAAATTTCTGACAAACAGTAGCCGTCGCAATTTGCGAAATTTTATTCTTTAGGATTTAACATGATTTTAAAGAGCTTGATGGTAACAAAAAAAAAACTGAAAAAAGATGAATAAATTAAATTTTTTGTTCCAGAATAAGAACGCAAAAAGTTAAATTTTAAAGAGAATTGTGTTCTTTAATTTGTATCTTTGTAAAAACAAACATCTTTGGAACGGGGCGCTGATGTTTTTTCAGGGTCAGTAACTTTTTCAAAAAGCTGTCGGGAATTCAGGGATTTCGATGAATGTGTTGGCCAATCGTTATCCAGCATTTTTTCTTGGTCCTCACCCCAAAATTAGAAAGCTTCATCCCCAAAATATACCAATTTAAAATCTAAATTCCTTACAAAAATCCCAATGAATTGTGGACAATTACAAAAAATAAAAAGAAATAGGCTCTGCGGCTAGAATATCCGGGTCCCAATACATTTAAAAAACTAAAAAATATAAGTAAGATTTCTCGTGTGGGCGGTAGCCGTTTTCGCAGAGCGTGCGAAGTAGATCAATATTTGAAAAAGAGAACACCCACATGCGATCGGGTTGAGTCTTAACTACTGAGTAAGAATCTGGTAAATTAGCGTGTCGGGCCCCAAAATATAACGTTGTCTCCGTTTCTAGAACCTAATTGCTTTCATCTTGCACCGCTTTTGTATCGTTTTTTTGATTAATGGAGAAATACACAGGACATTTCATAAAAATCCAATATTGATTTATATTTATTCAGCAAAAAGAATATGGAAGTTGTTTCCACAAAACATTTATTTAAATGCGCATTCCGGAATCCCCCATCAAGTTTTCGTTTCCACTTCCGATGCAGTCCATTTGGACGAAGTCTATAAACCATTTCCTGGCGATCTCTATACATTTATTTATCACTTTCCGACTGTAATCCTTTTGGGACAGTCTTAAGAAAGTACGACAAATAGCCATTTTAAGTGAAAAAAATCTCTTCTCTGAAATAAATCGGATGATATTTTGAAGACTTAGTTGACACTGTTAATTATTAACTTGTAACAGTTTTGAGTACGATTAGTTGAGAAATAAGGGTATTATAGCCAAATTTGAGAAAATTTGAAAATCTGGCCTAAGATCAATATTTTTCGTAGATACATTATTTTGCAGATTAAAGTTGTTATACTCTAACCACTAACCACTCTATACCACTATTATTTCAAAAACTTATTGCCTATTGGATTGGAGAAGAAAATGAGATCCATGATATCTAAAATATGTGAGAACTCTCCATATGAAAACTTTCTCAAAAACTTTATAACTTTTTGTTAGGTATATACTCGTAGTCGGAAATCGATAATTCGATGTGTCACACACGGAATGACAAACGTATTATA
>PGFW01048762.1:13388-25197 GCA_003123925.1 Haematobia irritans | reverse complement strand
GGACAATTGGTTCAAACGCATACAAATATGTATAGATATTAGTTGGGTATATTGATATGATAAATATTTGTTTTAGTTCTCTAATCCCGAAATATAAAAGGCAACCTTCGTAGAGTTCATTTTGCGTATAAGGGAAATGCAGAAACTTTTGTCACTAACAACAGGCAATATGTTTGGGTCGTCATCTTGTCCTCGCAGGAACTGAAAGATAAGACATCTGAAGGACAGTTTATTTTGGAGGACTCGGACACTTACAAGAAGAATCTGAGAATATAAAAGAATTTTAACGAATATTGTCACTTCTATTTTTTGCCGTTAAATCCACCCAATGATTTTCTTCGGTTGATTCAAACTGACTTAAGTTTATTTTCTTTTGTTCTCTTGTTTTAATTTACCATGCACTTAATAGTAAATGAAAATTCTTGCATGGGGGTTCGTTTGAATCTATTCTTGGTTGAATCTAATTTTTGGTTTAATTCCTAACTACTGCACATTATGCTTCAGGTATTCATGTCGTTACCTCTCAAACTTTTTTGTTTGCCATAGAACAGCCAATACGGATTTTATGATTGCATCTGCTTCCAGTTGATGGTTTTGCAATTGTATTTATGGTGCAGGAATATTAAACATTCTTTAATGCAAGTCCTTGTGAGGTGTTTACTTTCATTTTATCTTTTATGTCTTCTATGGAATAGAATTTTCCCTTGGGTTAGTGTATAATATACCATTCACTCGTTTGTATGTATGCCTGTGCTTTGTCTTTACAAATCTCTATTTCCCCAATCTATCCTCAAGCGGTGGGGTAATTTTTGCCATGCAAATACTACAAAAAAGTGCAGCTGTGCAATGCAAACTCTCCTTAAGACAGACTTAAAGAAACTGTAAACAGAGAGAGAAAAAGAGCGTAACAATGTGTGGGTTTTATACAATGTTTATAATGCAAGCGTAAATTATGTCACTGGAAGCGCCATTTAACAGCAGAATAAAGGTAGTGGAGAGGAGAGGGAATTAATCGTAAAAGCAATTACTTGTTTTTGCATACTAAATAGCGTTTGTCTATTGATATGAAATGTATTTAAGAAATTTTATTACTGCTTAATAAAAAAATAATAATATTGTTTTTTCTTCTCTCTTCTTTTCTCTTTCAAGGTAAGCTTTTGTATCCATATGCACGTAGTGAGTATGAAAGAAATAAGGCATTGTCACAATCACAATAGCAATATACACAACATCACTTCTCACACACCTTTAGCAACTACTTATTGAGAAACAATTACACAACCTGAAACTTTAACCATAGAGATGAAAAAGAACAAAATAAATCTATTAGATTTTTCCTATCATAAATGAATGTAATATAAAACTAAAAGAAATAAATAGAATACGGTTTTATTAGATTTAAAATAAATAATTAATAATAGTGGATTGAAACGTTGTCTCTAGGAGAATTTTGTTTATGTTGGTTTGTTTAATTTAGATTTCAGTCTATTGAATTGAATATTGAAATATTGCATCTGATATGGTATTCATATTTTAAATTTTGTCGCAAGAAGCACTATGGTAATTTTGGTGACATTTCAAATTTTATTTCTACAGAAATTTTTGTCAATTTTTTTTTCTATGGAAAATTTTTGTCAACATTTTATTTATTTATAGAATTTCTTGTAAAAACTTTATTTTCTATAGAAAATTGTCAAAATTATTTCTATTTTAGAAAATTTTTTCAAATTTTTATGTTTCTATTTTGTCAAAATTTTTATCTATAGAAATTTGTAAACCATTTTCATACCGATAAATTTTGTCAAATTTTATGTTTAAGAAAATTTGTGAAACTTCTTATTCTATGGAAATTTTGTCAAAGATTTATCTCTGAAGAAAATTTTTGTCAAAATTTTTGTTTCTATAGAAAATTGTTGTCAGACATTTTATGTTATAGGAAAATTTCTGTCAAAATTTTATTTCTATAGAAAATTTGTGTCAAAATTTTATGTTTATTTTGTCAAAATTTTTACTTCTATAGAAATTTTGTAAAAATTTTATTCTAGTAGAAATTTTGTCAAAATTTTATTCTATTGAAAATTGAATCATAATTTTAATCCCTGGAGAAATTTTTTCACATTTTATTTCTATAGAAAATGTTGTCAAAATTTTATTTCTATAGAATTTTTTTTTAAAATTGTATTTCTTATAGAAAATTTGTCAAAAATTTTATTTCAATAGAAAATTGTTTGTAAAAAATTTTATTTCTAACAGAAATGTTGTCAAATTTTTTTTTTTTTGCTATAGAAAATTTTGTCAACATTTTATTTCTATAGATAATTCGTTGTCAACAAATTTTAATATTTTATAGAAAAATTTGTCAAAACTGGTTATTGTCTATATGAAAATTTTGTCAAATTTTATTTCACAGAAAATTTGTCAAATTTTAATTCCTAAGAGAAATTTTGTGCCAAATTTTATCATTATAGAAAATTTTGTCAAAATTTTATTTCTATAGAAAATTTTGTCCAAAATTTTATTTTGTTTAAAAATTTTTGTGAAACTTTTATTTCTATGGGCAAATTTTGTCTAAATTTTTATTTCTATAGAAAATTTTGTCAAATTTTTATTTCTATAGAAATGGTTGTCAAAATTTTAAATGTCTACTAAGAAAATTTTGTCAAAATTTTTATTTCTTAGAAAATTTTGTCAAACATTTATTTGCTATAGAAAATTTTGTCAAAACCTTATTCTAATTGACGAAGTTATCGTCAAAATTTACTGCCTGGAGAAAATTTTTCGCATTTTTATTCTCTATAGAAAATTTTGTAAAAATGTTTTATTTCTATAGTAAAATTTTGTCACAATTTTATTTCTATAGAAATTTTGTCAAATCTTTTACTTATATAGAAAATTTTGTTAAAATTGTATTTCTATAGAAAATTTTGTCAATTTTTAAATTTCTATAGAAAATTGTGTCAAAATTTTAATTTCTATAGAAATGTTGTCCAAAATTTTATTTCTATGGAAAATTTTGTGAAAATTTTATTTCTATAGAAATATTTGTTAAAATTGTATTTCTATAGAAATATTTGTCAAAGTGTATTTCTATATAAAATTTATTTCTATATGAAAATATTGTCAAATTTTATTATATACGAAATTTTTGTCAACATTTTATGTCTAAGTAGATAATTTTGTCAAAATTTTCTTTATTATAAAATTTTGTCCAAAATTTTTATGTTATATCAAAACGCTTATTCTATTTGACAATTAAGTCAAAATTTACTGCCTGGAGAAAATTTTTCACAATTTATTTCTATAGAAAATTTTGTAAAAAATTTTAATTCTATAGAAAATTTATGTCACAATTTTATTCTATAGAAATTTTGTCAAATCTTTATTTTCCTATAGAAAAATTTTGTTTCAAATTGTATTTCTATAGAAATTTGCAAATTTTATTTCTATAGAAATTGTCGTCAAAATTTTATTTCTATTAAGAAAATGTTGTCAAAAATTTTTAATTTTATGGAAAATTTGTCAAAATTTTATTTCTATTAAAATTTTGTTAAAATTGTATTTCTATAGAAATTATTTTGGTCAAAGATGTATTTCTATAAAAAACATTTTATTTCTATCGAAAATTTTGTAAAATTGTATTTCTGATAGAAAATTTTGTCAAATTTTATTTCTATAAATTTTGTTCAAAATTTTATTTCTATAAAATGTTGTCAAATTTATATTCTCGTAGAAAATTTTGTCAAAATTTTTATTTCTATAGAAAATTTTGTCCACAATTTTATTTCATAGAATTATTTTGTCAAAATTTGATTGTTTTTCATTTTATCATTATTTGCAATCTATTTTCAACAAAACGAAAATGCAAATGTTATAATATTCACATTGACCTGTGCATCGAGTTCGCAGCAAAACCTCGAACAAAGTACTCATATATCTTAAACTAATTTTTTTTGGCAATGGTAAGTTTTTAAAATCAAGAAGTATGATGTCCTCATTCAGGACCATCTTCACGCTCGTCAGTGTCATCAAGTAGCGTATAGGAGTATGTTGGAATGATTACTTAGACGAGCTTAAGTATCGCGACTGTACGTTTACTTCATCGTCCAACAATGGAATTCCAAGATCTTCTGTGTAGAATAAATGTTTTTCAACAAACCAGGGTGCATCGTCATTAAGTCAAGTTTTTTGATTGAAATCGCTGCAGAATGCTGATATTTGATTTACTGGTTGTACCCCATATTTGGATGCCAATAGAGTCTCCATATCGGTCAATAATCGGAAATTTTTGTCAAACTTTTATTGCTATAGCAAAATTTGTCAAAATTTATTTTCTATAGAAAAATGTGTCAAAATTTTATGTCTATATGAAAATTTTTGTCAAATTTTATTTTCTATAGGAAAATTTTGTCAAAATTGTTATGTTTATTTTGTCCAAATTTTACTTCTTATGAGCAATTTTGTAAATTTTATTTCTATACAGAATTTTGTCAAAATTTTATTTGCTATTGAAAATTGACTCAAAAATTTTATTCCGCTGAGAAAATTTTTTCAGCAATTTTATTTCTATGAGAATGTTTGTCAAATTTTATTTCTATAGAAATTTTTTTTTAAAATTGTATTTCTATAGAAAATTTTGTCAAAAATTTTATTTCTATAGAAAGATTTTGTCAAAAATTTTATTTCTACAGAAAATGTTGTCAATTTTTTTTTTTTTCTATTAGAAAATTTTGTCAACATTTTATTTCTATAGATATCTTGTCAGCAATTTTATATTTTATAGAAATTGGTCCAAACTTTATTTCTATAAGAAAATTTGTTCAAAATTATTTCAACAGAAAATTTTTGTCCAAATTTTATCTCCTAAGAAATTTTGTCCAAAATTTTATCATTTATAGAAAATTTCTGTCAAATTTTATTTCTAAGAATTTTGTCCAAATTTTTTTGTCTAAAAAATTTTTAAACTTTATTTCTATGAAGAATTTTGTCAAAATTTTATTTCTATAGAAAATTTTGTCACAACTTTTATTTCTATAGAAAACTTTGTCATAATTCTGTTGTCTATAGAATTTGTCAAAATTTTATTTCTTTAGACAAAATTTGTCAAAATTTGATTTCTATAGAAAATTTTGTCAAAATTTTATACTTATTGCATTTACTCCTAAAAATTACATTTCGAAAATTTTGTAAAAATTTTATTTTTATAGAAGATTTTGTCAAAATTTTATTTGCTATAGAAACAATTTTGTCAAATGTTTACTTCTATAGACAAATTTTGTCTAAAATTTTATTCTATAGAAAATTTTGTCAAAACTTTTATTTCTGCTAGAAAATTGTGTCAAAGTTTTTATTTCATAGAAATTTTGCAAAATTTTATTTCTTATGGAAAAATTATGTCAAAAATTTATTTATCTATAGGAAATTTTGTAAAATTGTATTTTATAGAAAATTAAAATTTTATGTCTAACGAATTGTTTATTTGTCTAGAAATCAAAATTTTATTTCTATAGAAAAATTTTGTCAAATGTTTATTTTATAAAAATTTTGTCAAAATTTTTATTTCTATAGAAATTTTGTCAACACACACTCTATTATTAATAAAAAGATTTTGTCAAAATTTTTATTTTTATATCAAAACTTATTTCTATTGACAATTAAGCTAAAATTTATTTACTCCTGAGAAAATTTTTTTCACAATTTTATTTCTATAGAAAAATTTTTGTAAAATTTTATTTCTATAGAAAATTTTGTCAAAATTTTATTTCTATAGAAAATTTTGTCAAAATTTTATTTCTATAGAAAATTTTTGTTAAAATTGTATTTCTATAGAAAATTTTGTCAAAATTTTATTTCTATAGAAATTTTGTCAAAATTTTATTTCTATAGAAAATTTTGTCAACATTTTATTTCTATAGAAAATTTTGTCAAAATTTTTATTTCTATACAAATTTTGTTAAAACTTGTATTTGCTAGAAATTATTTTGTCAAAAGTGTATTTCTATAAAAAAAATTTTATTTCTATAGAAAATTTTGTTAAAATTGTATTCTATAGAAAATTTTGTCAAAATTTTATTTCTATAGAAAATTTTGTCAAAAATTTTATTTCTATAGAAAATGTTGTCAAAATTTTATGTTCTGTAGAAATTTTGTCAAAATTTTATTTCTAATAGAAAATTTGTCAAAATTTTATTTCTATAGAATATTTTGTCAAAATTTGATTCTTTTTTTCATTTTATTCATTTATTTGCAATCTTTTTTCAACAAAACAATAAGCAAATGTTATAACTATTCACAGTTGACTGTGTCATCGAGTTCCAGCAAACTCGACAAAGTACTTCCATATATCATAACTAATGTATTTATTCATGGTAAATCAAGAATAGTGATGTTCTTCAGCCTCTTCACCTCGTCAGCTGTCATATCAAGTAGAGTCAATAAACAAGTATGTTGGGAATGATTACTAGACAAGCTAAGTATCGGCGAACTGTAACGTTTTACTTCATCGTCCAACATATGAATTCCACAATCTCTGCTGTGTAGGAATATTGTTTGCTTACAAACCAGGGTGCATCCGGTCATTAACAAGTCAAGTTTTTGATTGAAATACGCTGCAGGAATGCTGATATTGATTTACTGGTTGTCCCATATTTGGACTGCCATAAGTCCATAATCGGTTTCAGAATTGCTTTATACAGGCATTTATTTGTTTTCAATTGATAAATTTTGAACGTTTTCGCAATAGCCAATCATTTTCTTTAGGCTTATAATCCACTGCTTCTTTGGGCAACGACAATGATCGTTCCAGTTAGCTTTTTATCAAAGTGAAGGCCCAAAATATTTACACTGATCTGTTGGAGATAATGCTCCGTTTAAAAACAAATGTCTACTATCATTCCAACCTAAGAGAAATGTGACATTGAGAAATTTTTCAGCATTCAACACACTATGCACTTCATACACCAGTCATTGAGATACGGTTCAGTTCACTGAACTAAAGCAGTTTGCTGGCTGGATGTTTGTTCTTAGCCAAAATAGTCAGCTGTTCATCCGCATAGTGCAATTAATATATTGCTTATTGTTTGGCCATTATCCAGCCGATTAAACTGATAAAGAAATGGCCCCAATAACAGGTTGGCTGATAAGTCCCCGGTCTAACAAAGAAAAACACATTTTTTGTCAAATTCGTTTTATTATAATTTAAGTTCCTTCAAGAGCGATACAAGCGATAAAACGACCTGTCAATTTTTTTGATACCATTTGTTGGTAGTACTCCTTCGGTTTTGCTTCAAAAATCAGTCCTCATGTTTCGCGATGCTACCTCTTCCATTGCAGCCAAATTTTTGTTTCCTAGCGAACCTCTTTTCGATGGTCTGTAGAACAAGAAAAAGTCGCGGCGAGCCAGATCTGGAGAATACGGTGGGTGGGGAAGCAATTCGAAGCCCAATGACCTGTGGCACGGTGCGTATTGTCTTGGTGAGAACAACACTTTTTTTCTTCTTCTATTGGGCCGGTTTGCCGGCGATTCTCGACTTCAAACCGCCCAATTAATGCCATATAATAGTCACGGTGAATGGTTTTTCGCCTTCTCAAATAATCGAATAAAATTATTCCATGCTTCATCCAAAAAAAGGCAGGACATTAACTTTGGCCAGCGGACTATTTGATGTCTTTTCCACGCATTCAGAGACGTCAAACCGTCCGCTGATCCACTCAGCGACTGCGATTGGACTCGGAGTGTAGTGATGAGCCATGTTTCATCCATTGTCACATATCGATGAAAAAACTCGGTGTATTACGAGTTAACGCTGAGCCAAACACCGCCCAGAATCATCAACACTTTTGTTTTTGTTCAATGTCGAGCTCGCGCGGCACCCATGTGCACAGAGTTCCGCATATCATAAAATATTGGATGAATGAGTATGACCACACGTTCCTTTGATATCTTTAAGGCCCTGCTATTCTCGATTCAACTTCATTTACAGGTCATTCAAAATCAATTTGTGTGATTTCTTTTTTGATGTTTTCGTCGTAACCACCTCTTTCGGGCGTCGTTCCACCGCTCGCTCCGTGCTCAATCTCACCACGCGTTGAATCTTTGCATACCAATCAAGTTTATTGTTGATTTCCCTGGGCAGCAGTCCGGAAAACTCATTATATAAGCCATATTTGTTGCTTCCACCGTTAAGTATTTTTCCCTCAAGAAAACCAGTATTGTTTATTCAAAACACGAAATTCCTTTTTTTCCATTTTTTCACAATAACAAAAGTTGTCATTCACAAAGACGTCAAATTTGACACGAATCATGTTGAAGTGTGGAACTATATAAAAAATAATATGATTCTTATTACTAGGCGACGCGTATCTATGTGTCAGACGCGGGAATTTATCAGCCACCTGTTACAACTTCCTTGTGGAACTCCTGCATTCATTCTGCGAAACTCAAAATAAGTCTCATTAAAGCAGCTTAGAAAAATGTTCCTCTCATCAGATTACGATTTTAAGAATTTACCCGACAAAAGTGTTGTTTTACGATCCAAAATACAGGCAGCTGTATAACTTCTTCTCAATGCGAATCTCGTATAAAATGGGCAAATTGGCAATAGCTATAGGTGTTAATCGCGTTTTTAAAAAGTTTTCAAATAATTTGGAGATATAAGGCAACAGAACTGATTCGCCTGTTAAGAACATATTTCTATGATCAGATTATTAGGCTACGAAATATGTGTGAAGTACCTCTTGGGTGCGAGAGGACTAGTTTTGGAAAATCTTACCAACAACTCAAGACTTTTTTACAAATTACGAAACAATTAAAAATCTACGCATTTTTGGTAGAATTCTTCCAACTGTGGCAAATTGGCTATGAGATAAAAAATTTCAGCAATGTCCAGTATAAAGACCGACTGTAAATCTCATCGAACATTTGTGGAATGTTTTAAAAATACATTTTGTACAGTTCGATGGGGCACCAACATTTTTAAAACAGATTTTCTTCCGAGTTCAAACAGAGTGAAACTGGGTTCGAGAGGACCACTCCGTTTGATATCGGGACCAAAACTCTTTTAAAAGAGTTAAAATAAAAAATTTCAGTCTATGCAATGTCCAGTATAAAGACCGACTGTAAATCTCATCGAACATTTGTGGGATGTTTTAAAAATACATTTTGTACAGTTCGATGGGGCACCAACCTTTTTAAATCAGATTTTCTTCCGAGTTCAAACAGAGTAAAACTGGGTTCGAGAAGACCACTCCGTTTGATATTGAAACCAAAACTCTTTTAAAAGAGTGAATTCATTATAGAGCTGTATAGGTCGTATTTAAAAAAAATCCACAAATATTCGATCCGATTTAGATTCTCGGGCATGCAAAATATTAATATGTACATACTCTTTAGAAAAAACAATATTATTATTTTTTTATTAAGCAGTAATAAAATTTCTTAAATACATTTCATATCAATAGACAAACGCTATTTAGTATGCAAAAACAAGTAATTGCTTTTACGATTAATTCCCTCTCCTCTCCACTACCTTTATTCTGCTGTTAAATGGCGCTTCCAGTGACATAATTTACGCTTGCATTATAAACATTGTATAAAACCCACACATTGTTACGCTCTTTCTCTCTCTGTCTACAGTTTCTTTAAGTCTGTCTCAAGCGAGAGTTTGCATTGCACAGCTGCACTTTTTGTAGCTATTGCATGGCAAAAATTACCCACCGCTGACGGATAGATTGGGGAAATAGAGATTTGTAAGACAAAGCACACGCCATACATACAAACGAGTGAATGGTATATTATTCACGTACCCAAGCGGAAATTCTATTCCATAGAGCATAAAAGATTAAAATGAAAGTAAACAAGCTCACAAGACTTGCATTAAGAATGTTAATATGTCTGCCACCATAACAGACAATTGCAAAACCCATCAACTGGAAAGTAGATAGCAATCATTAAAATCCGTGATTGGCTGTTCTATGGCAAACAAAAAAGTTTGAGAGCGTAACGCGATGAATACCTGAAGCATAATGTGTAGTAGTATTTGGAATTAAACAAAAAATTAGATTTCAACAAGAATAGATCCATACGAAACCCCATGCAAGAATTTTTCATTTAGCTATTAAGTGCATGGTAAATTAAAACAGAGAAACAAAAGAAAATAAACTTTAGTAGGTGGCTAATGTTTTTGGAGCAATCAGTTTGAATCCAAACCGAAGGAATCATTGGGTGGAGTTAACGGCAAAAACTTAGAAGTGACCGATATTCGTTAAGTATTCTTATACATTAATTCTCAGATTCTTTCTTTGTAAGTGTCCGAGTCTCCAAATAAACTGCCCTTCAGAATGCTATCATTCAGTTCCTGCAAGGAACAAGATGACGACCCAAACATATTGCCTTTATTAGCTGACAAAAGTTCTGCATTTCCCTTATACTCAAATGAACCTCTACGAAAGTTTGCCTTTTATATTTCGGATTAAGAGAACTAAAACAAATATTTATCATATCAATATACCAAACTAAATATATGTACATACGTTGCTATGCGGTTTAAACCAAATTGTCAGAACTTTTGCCACTTCTGATTTAGATATCTCCAAATCACAATGGACTGGAATAGTCTAAGGAGCCTGAATCTTAATCGGGCTGCCACTTTAACCTAACCTAGATATCTCCAAAATATGCATTTTGAACGCATCAACCGCTTCTTAAGGTGTCGAAAAAACGTTTGACCTCTCATTTTATTTTTGACGTACGGAATAAATACGGTGCCATGTTCAGGTTTCTACGGCAGATGACCATCAAATCGATGTTTCAGTGCTAAAAAAAATCAGTGTTTGAACCGATGTGTGAGAGTTCTATGTCGTTGTGAATGAGTGATCCATCTTCGGTGGTTAGTTTTCCAGCTTTCTTAGAAGACAACTGGCCAAACAAATGATTGTTTTTTTTTTTTTTTTTTTGTTTTTTTTTTTTTTTTTTTTTTTTTTTTTTTTTTTTTTTTTTTTTTTTTTTTTTTTTTTTTTTTTTTTTTTTTTTTTTTTTTTTTTTTTTTTTTTTTTTTTTTTTTTTTTTTTTTTTTTTTTTTTTTTTTTTTTTTTTTTTTTTTTTTTTTTTTTTTTTTTTTTGTTTTTTTTTTTTTTTTTTTTTTTTTTTTTTTTTTTTTTTTTTTTTTTTTTTTTTTTTTTTTTTTTTTTTTTTTTTTTTTTTTTTTTTTTTTTTTTTTTTTTTTTTTTTTTTTTTTTTTTTTGGTTTTTTTTTTTTTTTTATTTTTTTTTTTTTTTTTTTTTTTTTTTTTTTTTTTTTTTTTTTTTTTTTTTTTTTTTTTTTTTTTTTCTTTTTTTTTTTTTTTTTTTTTTTTTTTTTTTTTTTTTTTTTTTGTTTTTTTTTTTTTTTTTTTTTTTTTTCTTTTTTTTTTTTGTTTTTTTTTGTTTTTATTTGGTTTTTTTTTTTTTTTTTTTTTTTTTTTTTTTTTTTTTTTTTTTTTTTTTTTTTTTTTTTTTTGTTTTTTTTTTTTTTTTTTTTTTTTATTTTTTTTTTTTTTTTTTTTTTTTTTTTTTTTTTTTTTTTTTTTTTTTTTTTTTTTTTTTTTTTTTTTTTTTTTTTTTTTTTTTTTTTTTTTTCTTTTTTTTTCTACCAGACAACACAATTGATTGTGTATTAGAATAACTTTTTCGGTTTCTTCTAGTGATACAATTGCGACATGTCTAGTTTTTCGAGCAAGTTGCCGTCAAGCACGAAACAGTTGCTGGAAGTGTTTCGTGCTTGAGCAACTTTTGTTGGATTTGGCTCATCTCGAAACACCATACAGGTCAGCTGCTA
>PGFW01048757.1:0-11416 GCA_003123925.1 Haematobia irritans | reverse complement strand
TACAGCCCAGAACTGCCATCTAGAAGACTATCCCTAAAATGAAGTGTAAAAAAAGTATATACAGCACTAAGTTCGGCCAACCGAAAATCTTAAAATACCCACCACCATGAACTAAATATTAGGGTTTCCTTTGAAATTTCAGGAGGGCTTGAAGGACATTGAGGAGCACTTCCCGAAGATAAATTTAAATGTTTTCACTATGAGGACTAATATCAGATCTGGATTATAAGAACGCATTTTTGTGTTGAGTTTTAGAGGATATCATTAACATCTCCTTGTAATGTGTGCAAGAAAATTATAAAACTAAACGTCTTGAATTTGAAATCTTAAATCTGTAGAAAGTACAAATCTGGAAATTTTACAATGAGTTTCCAAGGCAATTTTCATGATCAAGTGCGCCTTCTACACCTCAGAAGTGAAGTGGTCTATATGGAGGCATTACCAAATGGACCGATAAAACTTAAATCGATGGCACGTTTTTGTGAGCCTAAAAATACCAGAATAATTTACAAATTTCAGGCAAATGCAGATAAAACTACGGTTTCTAGTAAGCCAAAGAAGTAAAAATCGTGAAATGGCGTGCCTTATATGGGGGGATATACGCAAAATATGGACCGATACTCACGACATTTTCGGCACACCTCTTTATGTCCCTAAAAATACCTCTAGATTTAACAATTTCATGACAAAAAATTGGGAAAAAACTACGGTGTTTCTATAAACCGCAAGACCCAAATCGGGAGTCGTTATATGGGGACCATACGGCAAAACATGGACGCAGGATACCGACAATTTTTGCACACCAGTATTGGTGGTCCCTACAATACCTCTAAGATTCCCAATTTCAGGTAAATTGAATAAATACTGCGGTTTCTATAAGCCCAAGAAGTAAAATCGGGGAGATCGTCTATAATGGGGGCTATAACCAAATATGGATGGACCGATAACACACAGATTTTTGGCACAACCGTATTTGTGGTCCTATAATACCTCTAGATTTACAATTTCAGGTAAATTGAATAAAAACTGCGGGTTGCTATAAGACCCAAAGAGTAAAATCGGAGATGCGGTCTATATGGGGGGCTACATACATATGGACCGACTACTCACGAGTTTTCGGCACACACGTATTTGTGGTCCTACAATACCTCTCAGATCCCAATTTCAAGGTAATTGAAATAAATACTGCGGTTTCTATAACCCAGGAAGTAAAATCGGGAGATCGGGTCTTATATGGGGGCTATACCAAAATATGACCCGATACACACAATTTTGGCATGCACGTATTTGTGGTCCTATATAACCTCTAGATTTTTAAATTTCAGGTAAATTGAAATAAAAACTGCGGTTTATAAGCCCAAAAAGTAAAATGGGGAATTCGGTCTATATGGGGGCTATACTCAAAAACATGGACCGATACTCACCAATTTTTGGCACACCTCTTACGGGCAATAAAAAATACCTCTAGATTTTTCAAATTGGCATTGCAAATTGGATAAAAACTACGATTTCTATAAGCCCAAGACCCCAAAAATCGGGAGTCGTTTCATATGGGGACTATATCAAAACCTGGACGATATAGCCCATCTTCGAACTTGAGCCTGCTGCAGACAAAAGACGTTTGTTGCAAATTTCAGCACGATTGCGTTCATTATTGAAAAACTGTAGCGTGATTACAACAGACAGACAGACAGAGCAGACAGACAGAACAGACAGACGGCAGACGGACATCGTTATAATCGTCCTTAAGAAATTTCTCCGCTGATCAAGAATATATTATACTTTATATAGTCGGAAATCGATATTTCGAATGCGTTACAAAACGGAATGACAAACTTATTATACCCGCCGTTCACATTCTAGGTGGTGTGGGTATAAAAAAAGCAAACGAGAAATAGAGGATACGAAAGGGAAAATTTCTTTATTTACCACTAAGGCAAATACTAAAGTCCATCAGAACGTTAAAAGAATGGAAACAGATAAAGGTAGAACAAAATCCAGAATTTCCACTGGAATATTAAGTCAAAAAAGAAGGCTGAAAATGAAAAATAGCCAATCGAAATTTAGGCTCACTGTTCACCATGAATAATGAACGAAATCTCGACACATTCCTATATAAAATTTTGTCTAAATTTTATTTCTTTGTAAAATTTTGTCAAAATTTTATTTCCATAGAAAATTTTTTCAAGATTTTGGTTCTGTAGAAAAAATTTTTCAAAATTCTATTTCTATATAAAATTATGTCAAAATTTTATTTCTATAGCAAATGTTGGCAAATTGTTTTTTCTATAGAAAACTTTGTCAAAATTTTATTTCAATAAAAAACTTTGTCAAATTTCTATAGAAAATTTTGTCAAAAGTTTATTTCTATAGAAAATTCTGTTAAAACTTTATTTCTATAGCAAACTTTTGCAAATTTTTGTGTCTATAGAAAATTGTGTCAAATTTTTGTTTCTATAGAAAATTTTGTCAAAATTTTATTTTATAGAAAATTTTGTCAAAATTTTTATTTTATAGACAATTTTGTCAAAATTTTATTTCTATAGAAAATTTTGTCAAAATTTTATTTCTAATGAAAATTTTGTCAAAATTTTATTTCTATAGAAAATTTTGCCAAAATTTTATTTCTATAGAAAATTTTGCCAAAATTTTATTTCTATAGAAAATTTTGTCAAAATTTTATTTCTATAGAAAAATTTTTGCAAAATTTTATTTCTATAGAAAATTTTGTAAAACTTTATTTCTATAGCAAAATTTTGCAATTTTTTTTTTATAGAAAATTGTGTATAATTTTTGTTCTATAGAAAATTTTTTCAAAAGTTTTGTGGCAATTTTATTTCTATAGAAAATTTTGTCAAATTTTATTTCTTAGAAATTTTTGGCAATTTTTTTCTAATAGAATTTGTCAAAATTTATTGCTTTAGAAAATTTTGTCAAATTCAATTTATAGAAATTATGTCAAAATTTTATTTCTATAGAAAAATTCTGTTAAAAATTTATTTCTATAGCAAACTTTTGCAAATATTTGTATTCTATAGAAAATTTTGTCAAATTTTTTGATGCAATTTGTTTATTTCTATAGAAACTTGTCAAAAATTTTATTTCATATGAAAACTTTATCAAATTTCTATAGAAAATTTTTTCAAAAGTTTATTCTATAGAAAATTTTGTCAAAATTATTTTATAGAAAATTTGTAAAAATTTTTTTCTATAGAAAATTTTGTAAAAATTTTATTTCTATAGAAAATTTTGTAAAAATTTTATTTCTATAGAAAATTTTGTCAAAATTTTAATGTCTTAAATTTTTCAATTTATTCTTTAGAAATTTTTGTCAAAATTCTATTTCTATAGAAAATTATGTCAAAATTTTATTTTCTATAGAATTTGTTCAAATTTTATTTCTATAGAATTTTTGTAAAAAATTTATCTATAGAAAATTTTGTCAAAAATTTTAGTTCTAATAGAATTTTGTCAAAAATTTTAATTTTTTAGAAATTATTGGTCAAAATTTATTTCTATAAAAATTTGTCAAAATTTATTTCTATAAGAAAATTGTTGTAAAAATTATTATTCTATTAGAAACTTTTGTCAAAATTTTTTTTTCTTTAGAAAATTTTGTCAAAATTTTATTTCTATAGAAATATTTTGTCAAAGTTTATAAAAATTTCTTATATGAAAATTTTGTCAAATTTTATTTCTATAGAAAATTTTGTTCTATAAAAATTTTGCATTTTTTGTCATATTAGAAAATTTGTCAAAAATTTTATTTCTATAGAAAATTTTGTCAAAATTTTATTCTATAGAAAATTTTGTCAAAAATTTTATTTCTTTAGAAATTTATGTTCAAAATTTTATTTCTTTAGAAATTTTGTCAAAATTTTCTATTCTATAGAAAAATTTGTCAAAATTTTATTTCTATAGAAAATTCTGTTAAAAAACTTTATTTCCTATACAAACTTTGGCAAATTTTGTTTCTTATAGATTGTGTATTTGGTTTCTATAGAAAAATTTTTGGTTCAAATTTTTGTGGGCAAATTTTATTTTTATAGAAAAATTTTTTGTAAAATTTATATATTCTATAAAATTTTCAATTTTATTTTAAGAAAATTTGTCAAAATTTTTTTCTATAGAAAATTTGTTCAAAATTTACAAATTTCTATAGAAATATTATTTTTTGTCAAAAGTTATTTCATAGAAAATTTTGTCAGAAATTTTAATTTCTATAGAAATTTGTAAAAATTTTATTTTCTATAGAAAATTTTGTCAAAATTTTATTTCTATAGAATTTTTCAATATTTCTATAGAAAATTTTGTCAAAATTTTATGTCATTCTAGGAAAAGTTTGTCAAAATTTTATTTCTTTAGAAAATTTTGTCAAAATTCTATTTCTATAGAAAATTATGTCAAAATTTTATTTCTTATAAACAGGAAATATTTTTGTCAAAATTTTATTACCTATAGAAAATTTTGGTCAAAAATTTATTTTCTTATAGAAAATTTTAAATTTTATTTCTATAGAAAATTTTGTCAAAATTTTATGTCTTTAGAAAGTTTGTCAAAAATTTTATTTCTTTAGAATTCAATTTTGTCAAAATTTTAATTTTCTATAGAAAATTTGTGTCAAATTTTAATTTTCTTTAGAAATTTTTGGTCAAATTTTTATTTCTATAGAAAATTTTTGTCAAAATTTTATTTCTATAGAAAATTTGTCAAAATTTTATTTCTATAGAAAATTTTGTCAAAATTTAGTTTCTATAGAAAATTTTGTCAAAAATTTTATTTCTTATAGAAAATTTGTGAAATTTTATTTCTATAGAAAATTTTTGTCAAATTTTAAATTGTACTTTATCGTAAGAATTTGTGTCAAAATTTATTCTATGAAATTTTCTATTATATAAAGAAAATTTTGTCAAAATTCTATTGTGCTTATGGGTTTCAGAACTTATGACATTTGAAGCCTAAAGTTCCAAGAGATGATCTATGAAAATATTTTTCTACATTGTTTAGGTTAGGTTAGTTTAACTTAATTAAAAGTTAAAATGTTTTAATTTTAACCTAGCTTTTCTTTGGGTTCTGCATAACTCTTTTATTGTTAAAAAATTCTTAGTTTGTTTTGTATTTCTCCCAAGTCTTTTTAAGGCTTGAACAATTTTTCTAGTAACTGAAAATTACAAGAGAATTTTCTTTAACTTCGTGCGATTTGTTTTTTGTGTTGTGCAAATTTTTGCCCCCTTGCTTTTATAAAATGCATTAATTAAAAACAATAATCCGCCTGAAATATGTAGAGCATACTTAAAGGTTAAGTTAATAACTTACGTTATTGATATATGATTTCCGTTAAAAGCTTAATGGACCTTCACCGATCCTAACGTGCGTGAGAAGCTATTCAGGGAATAACTTTTGCAAGCGCCCCCCACCACCCTCCCAGCTCGTATGATATTAAGCTATGCACGATTTTTATTATCCGCGTGCGAGGTAATCAAAGTTACACTTTTTGTCTTGCTTCTGTTTATATTGCCGTCTTTTTTTTTGGGAGGCGAATAAAATATTATGGAAATAAATTCTTCCACATTAAAGGATTTAGCCCATAAATTTGCTATAGTTCTCTTTTTACTATACAAGCATAGATAAATTAAGTTTGTATAAAGCTAGTGGGATTTGTGAGAGAGCCATGAGGTATGCATTTAACAAAGGTGAGAAATAAAAGAGGAAAATGGAAAGGATTTTTTTGCATTCTGATTTTTTTCGAAAGTTATGAATGTTTAGGGTTTCTCTAATGGAAGTTTAAATATGGTTTCTTTTAGACTTTGATAATAACATACATTATTAGAACTTAACAGCAGTTACACTTTTTTTAAAGGCCAATTTCTCAAATTTCTATGAGAAATAAAATTTAACAACATTTTCTATAGAATGAAATTTACAAAATTTTTTTGGCAAAAATTTTGACAGAAATTTTCTATAGAAATACAAATGCACAAGTTTAATTTGATAGAATAAACACTGGCAATTTTTGTTCTATAGGAAATAAATTTGCCAAAAAGTTTATTTAATGAATAAGACTCATACAAATTTGTTTTTACTAACAGAAATAAAATTTTGACAAATTTTTCTTACAAAAACAAAAAAATTGGACAAATATTGTCTAGTAAAATTAAAATTATTCTTGATAATTGGTTGACTAGTTTGCTGCAAGTAGAGGCATGTGATGAGATGTGGTAGATTTCGAAACGTGCGTCCATCAACCAATCTTGCATCTAGAGGGCTTAGGCCCAAATAAAATCTGTACAAACTTCTTTTCTTCTGTTGTTAAGCACATTTTAGTTTAGCTCAATGCATGTTTTAAGGCTTAATCAAAAAAACAACACAATGATTAAACAAAAACCAACCAAACTAACCAAAAAAGACGGAACTGAAATTAAAATTTTGACAAAATTTTCTATAGAAATAAATGTATTGACAACATTTTCTATTAGAAACATAACAAATTTCTATAAGAAATAAAATTTTACCAAATCTTTAAAACATAAAATTTGAACAATAATAAGTTGAAAAATTTAGAATAACAATATTTGACAGACAATATTCTCTACAAAAAAAAATTTGACAAGTTTTCTATGAAAAATTGATATTGGGAAATTTTCATAGAAAATAACTTTTGACAAAGTTTCTATATAATGAAAATTTTGACAAATATTCTATAGAAGAAAAATTTACCAAATTTTCTAATGATATAAATTTTGACATATTTCTACGTGCGAAGAAATAGAAACTTTTGACAAAAATTTTCTATGAATAAAAATAGAAAATTTTCATAGAATATATTCGTATGTTTCTAGAAAATATATTTGACAAATTTTTCATGGAAATGAAATTTTTATACAAAATTTGCTATAGATAAAATTTTGACAAAATTTCTACTAGAAATAACTCTTTGGCAAAATTTTCTTTGGAAAAAATATTTACCCAAGTTTCTATAGAAATAAAATTTGACAAAATTGTTTATATGATAGAATAAATTTTTGACAAACATGTTCTCATATAAAAATAAAATTTTTAATAAAATTTCTATGAAATAAAATGTAAAACAATAGTTTCTATAGAATGAATTTTACAAAATTTTCTATAGAATAAAATTTTGACAAAATTTTCTATGCAAAATAAAATTTTATCTAAAAATTTTCATAATTTTTATATAAAACTACACTTTTGAAAATTTTCTATGGAAATAAAAAATTTTTACAAAATTTTCTTTTTTTAGAATAAATTATTGAACATTTTCAATAGAAATAACATTTTGACAAAATTTTCTTTAGAAAACAATTTTGACAAAATTTGTCTATAGAAATAGTAAATTTTGACAACAAATTTGCTTTAGAAATAAAATTTTGACACAAATTTGTTCTAGAATAGAAATTTTGACAAAATGTTTTTAGAAATAAATTTGTGACAAAAACGTGTTTAGAAATAAAATTTTGACGAAAATTCTCAATAGAAATAAAATTAAAAAAAAAAGATTTCATAGAAATAAAATTTTGACAAGTTTCTAAGAAATAAAATTTTTGAAAAAATTTTTTCTATAAAATAATATTTTCAACTAAATTTCTAGAGAAATAAAATTTTGACAAATTTTTCTCAATGGAAATGAAATTTTTACAATTTTCTTATAGAAATAAAATTTTGACAAAAGATTTTCTATAGGAAAACATTTTGACAAAATTTTCTTTGAAGAAAATGTTTACCACATTTTCCTATAGAAATAAAAATTTGACAAAGTGTTTAAATATAGAATACAATTTTTGACAAATTTCTACCTATAGAAATAAATATTGAGAAAGATGTTCTTTTAAAAATAAAATTTTTAAACAATATCAATGGCAATAAAATTTTTTAACAATATAGTTTCTATAGAAATGAAATTCAAAAACTTTTTCTATAGAAATACAATTGTTGACAAATTTGTCTAATCAAAAAAAAAAACCATTTTGAGAAAATTTTTCTGTAAAAATAAAAATTTTCCATCAAAATGGTTTCTAGTTAAAAAACTATAAATTTTGACAAAATTCTTCTATGGAAAATAAAATTCTTCACAAAATTTTCTTTCAGAAATAAATTATTGGGACAGTATTTTCAATAGAAATAACATTTTGGACAAAATTTCTTTCAGATATACAATTTTTTACAAAATTTTCTATAGAAACAATATTTACAAAATTTCTATAGAAATTAAAATTTGACCAAATTTCCCAAAGAAATAAAATTTTGACAAAATGTTTTTTAAGAAATAAAATTTTGACGAATTGTCAAGAGAAAAATAAATTTAAAAAATTTCTATAGAAATAAAATTTTGACGAAATTGTCAATAGAATAAAATTTAAAAAAAAAAATAAAATTTTGACAAGATTTGTTTAGAAATAAAATTTGGCAAATGTTTGTAGAAATAAAATTTTGCAAAATGTTTTTAGAAATAAAATTTGCAAAGAGTTTTTTAGAAATAAATTTTGACAGGAAGATTCTCAATAGAAATAAAATTTAAAATAAAAAATTTCTATAGAAATAAAATTTTGACAAAGTTTTCTATAGAAATAAAATTTGAAAATTTTTCTATAGAAATAATATTTTCACTAATTTTCTAGAGAAATAAAATTTCGACAATTTTTTCCATGGAAATGAAATTTTTACAAAATTTTCTTATAGAAAATAAAATTTTGACAAAATTTTCTTATAGGAAAACATTTTGAGTGCGAAAATGTTTCTTTTGGAAAAAAAATGTTTACCACATTTCTATAGAAATAAAAATTTGACAAAGTGTTTAAATATAGGAATAAATTTTTGACAAAATGTTCCCTATAGAAATAAATATTGAGAAAATGTTCTCTTTAAAAATAAAATTTTTATAAAATTATCTGTGGAAATAAAATTTTAACAATAGTTTCTATAGAAATGAAATTTTACAAAATTTTCTATAGAAATACAATTTTGACAAAATTTTCTACACAACAAAAACATTTTGAGAAAATTTTCTAAATAAAATAAAATTTTTTTAAAATTTTCTATGGAAATAAAATTTTTACAAAATTTTCTTTAGAAATAAATTATTGACAATATTTTCAATAGAAATAACATTTTGAGAAAATTTTCTTTAAAATACAATTTTTACAAATTTTCTATAGAATACAATTTTTACAAAATTTTCTATAGAAATAAAATTTTGACACAAATTCCCAAGAAATAAAATTTTGAACAAAACGTTTTTAGAAATAAAATTTTGACGAAATTGTCAAAGAGAAATAAAATTTTAAAAAAATTTCCTATAGATATAAAATTTTGACGAAATTGTCAATAGAAATAAAATTTAAAAAAAAAAAATTCTATAGAAATAAAATTTTGACAAAATTCTCTACAAAAATTGAATTTGTGAAAATTTTCTATACGAATAACATTTTGACAATGTTTTCTATAGAAATAAAATTTTGACAAAATATTCTATATAAATAAAATTTGGAAAAAATTTCTATAGAAATAAAAATTTTGGCCAAAATTTTCAAAAAAAAAGAAAAAAATACTGTTTGGTAAAATTTACTTCCAAAATTTTGTCGATTTTTTGGCGATCGGAGTGCAATGCGAGTCTTAGTTCATATGATATATTGGGCCTATTTTCATGGGTCCCATAGTGCATGGCGCCAAGGATAGTTTTGCTTGGAATTTATGTAATTTTGAGCTGCCATGTTTCTTTGGTGCATTTTTCTTAGAGCCTTGTAACTCTCTATTATTTTTAATCATTATGGGCAATAAATGTGGGATTTGGAAATTCTCAAACGACTTGTAATGATAACAATCTCTCCTATGCCTCACATGAGATATGTTTTCTATGAATCCCGCCCTAGCTCATGTTAATATTTGATAGAGAAATAATGTTATGGGTAATTTTATATAAATACTTCCGAATTAAAAAAAATCATACGCATCGATGACCACCATACATACACTTTAGTTTAATTTTTTCTATAGAAATTGTCTGTATATGTATATTATATATGACTTCTATTTAATGGCTAACACTTTGATAATAATCAAAGAAAAATATCATGTGATAAATAATTAAGAGGATAAAAAGCTTTATGTCCTTTATGGATTACTAATAAATGCACAAAAGTTTCTGTAATTTGTTTAGCTTCATTTCACAGTCTCAAAAGTGTGTTCGTAAACTCCCCCAACATGAAGGAAATCTTTTTGTGGTTTCACTCTCACAATTAATTATTAAAGATATTTGCACATCCAGAGAGTTGTGTTCGATATATAATTTTCTCAAAAAAAAAAAAAAAAATGTCCGAAAAGAAATTTGTTTTCCTAATTGAGTGCCTAGTATTTGGCAATGCTGTCATTTTTCTCAATCGTTTAATCAATCATCACAGCATTTACTTTACACTTGATGGCAAAACACTTTAGGTGATTCCTAATTTGATTTTGCTACCATTCAAAAGAAAGCACTTTCGCTAACAACACAAATCAATTTGTTTTCATTTATATATTTTTCATCTCTCTCTTACTCTCACTTTAACTGCTGCTCTTGCTCTTTTTCTTCTACTTATTTTCAGTTTTTGTTGTTGTTGCTGTTGCTGTTGAAGAGTTTCAACAAATACGCATTATTTTTAAATGAGATATTTAAACATCATTTATGCTGGATTCTATATGGCTTCTGATGTGATAGAACATGAACCTTTGGCAATTTTTTCTCTGTATTTGTGTTTTTATTTGGTGGGGGAGATGGTGTTGTCTAAGGGAAAACCTTTGCCAATGCATAAGCAAATCAATCAAATTGAGAGAAAAAACAAATCCACAAAAGAGCTGTTGACTCAATCCCAAGGAATATTGAAGAGAAAAATTTACTTCACACGACGAAGGTGAATATATTTTTTGGTATTTTACATATATTTAAAATTCTATTTGAACACTGGAAAAAATTTTTAACTAAATAATAATAAAATAATACAAATTAATAGAAAACAATTTTTTTTAGAAAAAACTTAATTGACTAATGAACGGACGGGCATTGCTTCATAGACTCAGAATTTCACCACGATGCAGAATATAAATCTTTCATGGGGTATAAAAGGCCTATATTTCAATGTATTTCAAACGGAATGACAAGGTTAGTATACCCCCCATATGGTGGAGGATATACGCATTTTGTTTAATTTTCTTTGTTATAGGAAATTTTATCAAAATGTCTTTTTGAAAATGTTTAATTGTCTAACGGAGGAACGGTCATTACTACAACTATTCAGAATTTCATCACGATCGAGAATATAAATTTTTGGTGGGGTATGAGACCTTTATTTTGATGTATGTTGGAAGGTAAACACATTTTGTTGAAATTTCTTTTATATAGGAGATTTTATGAAAATTTGTGTTC
>PGFW01048745.1:0-21001 GCA_003123925.1 Haematobia irritans | reverse complement strand
GAGAAATCTTACAATGTGTCGGATCAAATACGACTTTCGGCGATGACTAAATAATCGGGTAAATGTGTTATCGAATCCATAAAACATGAGGCAGCAGTATCGATATCCTTCGGGACTTAACTGTATAATGTTGCACAATTATATGGGATATGTTCGACACACCGACTGTCGTCCGGATATTAACTGAATAGTCTGATAAAAGCGCATAATGCAAGAAAAATTATTATTTATATTACCTTAGTCAGGTTTATGTTATATTATTACCTAATTGTTTTATTATAAGCGAATAAGATCGTTTTATAGAAAAGTCCAGTCAGAACCATGAGAAACGTGAAGATCTCCTAGGAAACTAAAAGAAAAAAATCATGCGGATTAAGGGAAAATGCGAAATGGTTCGAGCGAAATTTCCAAAATTATTGTGAAGAAACACCACACAACTATAAAGAAAATTGTAGATATAATTGGAAAACTACGATTTCAATGTGGACAATTTCAAGTGTCAAGTCGATCAAAAACTATTAAGGAGAGGGAATCAAGAACGAATTGTTTCGAGACAGAGAAGATCGTAAACGACAACTACCATAAGAAGAATTTTAGCATATAATGGGTTACATGGCCGCCGTCTTCGAAGAAGCCCATCCATGTTTCGAAGAGTAAATAAGTAGAAACGGCAATGATTAATTTAAAACTTTTGTTCATTTGAACTCAGAATTGGTCTTCCCATTTATATTTTTACCAAGTGATTTTCTGGAGCCAAATATCTAGAACATGACAATTCGTCCAGTAAAAATAAAACAGTATTTCCAAATGGAAACGGTCGTTTTTATTTTTACTTTTGAGCATAACTGAAGCAAGTCGGCCTTATTTTACGTCCGAATGTATGCTTCTTTCAAGGTACGGCGGCCATGAGACACAAGCTTTAATGTGCTATAATTCTTCTTACGGTAGTTGCTTTTGATTTACGGTCTTCTCTGCCTTTATTGTTATCGTTTTGCAATCTACAAACGCACTTATGCCGGAAGTTTGTTTGTTGACATGCAAAACAATCCCGTCTTGCATGCTCTCTGACTTAATCTTTTGGTCGGGCCTGACTGTGCTTGAAATGTCCAATTGATCGTAGTTTTCCAGTTTATCGTACAATTTTCTTTTAGTGGTGTGGCGATCTTCCAACAATTTTAATTAAATCGATCTTTAGCTTCAAATACAATTCAGGAATGACTAAAGGTAATATAAAATAACATTTTCCGTGGCAATTACTCGTGGGCAAAAGTAACGGTGAATATAACGTACACCAAGTGATCAATAATAAATGAGTTGTGAATCCAAGTTGTTGCCCACGATCCACTTTTGACGGCGTAAAATGTTGATTTTTTATACAAATTTAAGAAAAAATTTTTTATATTTAGTTTTTGTTTTCACTTTTATTTTCATAAAGTTTGAGATAAAAACATTATGATTTGTTGAAACAGAAACTATAATGTTGGTTTATGGTTTTCAATAATCTATAGAAAAGCAAAATATTTTTTGGGTGTTGACACATCTTTTGACGTTCATATAGTGATATTTATACAACTAAATGCAATAATAGGGCCCGAAGTATCATAATAAAGAAAGGTTTAACAATTAATTTTTGTTAATAATAGAAGGCACGAGTGAAAAGTCACAACGAAATGAACGTGAGTTCTACATGTATCCGAAAAAATTTCATAAATGGGTAAAGTGAACTAATAGTATCTATTGTTCTATAAAAGTTTCCACCTTTCAAATGTAATGTGGCAGTCAATTAGTAGAAGATGTAGAAAAAGAAAACTAAGTTATAGGCCCATTCTGAAATATTATTTCCTCGCGCAGTTATTCCCTTCCCTTATTGTTTAAATAGCAAGATTTTAATTCCCTGAGGAAAATGAAATTTCCGAGGGAATGCATTCCCAAATGCGTTTCTTGTTTTAGTGTTTCAAAAGAATTCTATAATTATTTTATTACTACTTTTTAATTGATTTCCTTGATTCCTCCAAGTTATCAATTTTGTAAAAAAAATAGTATATTCTCATGGTAAAGTAGGAATAAATTCGTGATTAAGCTACGAAAGTCATACCAAATATAAAATTATCGAATATAAATTTTAATGTCAAATCTCATTATAATTTAATATTTAAGTCTATTGTCAAATGGCAAACAAAAAGCAAGAAAGATGTTTCTCTAACGTGGAAATTAACTTCAAATGATTGCATCTAATGAGAAAATAACTAAGAAATATACTACTTCCTACGGAGGTTAATGAAAATAGTTTTTTAACTTAATTAGCGACTAAAGATCCGTTAAAATCTTTATTACTTTCGTCATTATTTTTTCGCGTCTTAAAGTTGTAAACTCGTTTGTTACTTTCTTTGGATTGGCAAATTCCATAACGCCTTGCCTATAAATGGAATACTTTGTCTTCACTTTCTTTTTCAACAGCACCAAATATTTGTCCATTTGGCCGCTATAATAGTCATTACCAACTAACCGGCAATGGCATCCATTGAAATTTGAGTCGGTGCACAAGAATCACAGGGTGGCTTGTCCACAACATCTTCTCTTAATCCTTGGTTTTTTTCTCGGGGACCTTTTGTTCTATTCGAAATTCTTCATAGGCCTTTAACATAGTCCTTCGTAATTCCTTTAAGCAATCGTAACACGAACTTTTTAAGTTCGAATTTTTTTTGCCATCGTGAATCTCTTCTTCAATATCACAGAAGTAAGTATGGTTTTTTCTAAACATTTCTGAGTAACTTTCTTGCCATGTGTTTTTTTGCAAATTGATGCGTGTGGAATTGAAGTCAGTAACCCCAGCTTCATTCCTCAATGCGACATAGCGTTGATATTTCGGAATGGTCTTCTCAAAGAAATTAATATCGTTGTTTTAACATAAGCATGGTTTTAATGAAAAGATGTTGCAAGTAAAAGCTTGAATCCTAATTGGACGAATTCACCAATGCAAATTGGAAAACGATATTTAAACACTTTTCCATGAACTCAAAACATCATTTATGAGCACTTCGCTTTACAAAACTTATCTATAGGTTGTTGCAAAGCTGTAAGTTATCGGGTGTAATGAAAAAGTACACTATGTTGCCGTTGAAATATCTGTATTGCTTAGGCTTTAATGGGCCTGGTAGTGAATCGTATTGTGCTTATAGCTTAGGAAATAAAATCGGTGTGCACTTACTCATATAAACTATATTTTCTCTTATACTTATTGTAATGTTAGTGGCAAATATGTACACAAAACACCAGTAAATTGAATTATAGGTTCCATATTTATATGGCAAAAATTCCAAAATGTTTTAGTTTGATCTCTTTAACGTTTCAAATCTTCTCTACTTGCAACGAAAACAAAATATGAGTTGAGCCCATTGGGTCAATCGTGTAGAAATTCAAAGGTGTGATGCATGATACTAAAGAAGTCTGCCTTTAAACTGACTAATAAGAAGGCACATTATCATTTGTTTCAGGCTAAATAAAATCGGGCACCACTACATAGTAGTTTATTAAAGAGGATTGACAACTGTGTCTATGACTACAATACAGTACTGTGGGTCTACCAACAATCTTTTCGTACACCCGCAGTAAGCTTTAATAGAATGTGGCCTCCACGTGTATGCCACCGTACAGCATTTGCTGACGCAAATGACCTATTCTTTACAAATATACATATATAATAACACTACTCTTTCGGATGGATTAGTTTAAGAAACATTGATAAGTCCGCTTCTTTTTCAGGACAAACTTACCTAGCTTCTCACAAGCTACTTTATTGTTCAATTCATTATCCTCTTCATGTTTATCTTTAAACATGCCATTGTGTAATAGAGTCGTATCAGATGCTTCCAAAAATTTTCTAACTTGTTCCTCATCATCGGAATCGCTCGACATTTATTTTGTATAAAATTGAACGTTTATTTTTCAAGAAATTTCACTTTGTTTACAAACAAATGCACGTGCACCTCAGAGATGAAAAGATATGGTACGGTAAGAATGGTAAAGCAGACAAATGGTACCATACTTTTTTCGTACTTGCAGTAGAGAAATGTCTTATGCGACGTTCAGACGATAAGTTTCTCCGTATGGAATGTCCGGATAACAAAAATTTCGATAAATGTGTTATCGATCACATTAACTAGCTGAAGTATCGATTACCTTCGAACATATCTTATAGTGTCATCCAACATCTGGGATATGTCTTTTTTCATGCGCGTCCACACTATAAGTTTTTCCGGGACGATAGTACCGCGTGGTCGAAACTTATCCCAGTGGTGGCCACACTATAAGTTGAAATTGAAGCATAATCATATGCTGCCATTGGATTAATGGGACATACACATTTACCGATTATTTACAGCTGTTCTGTATGTCGGATCGGAGCTCCTGTCGATCGACTGAAAATGGAAACAAATAGCTGAATTTACAAAAATCATAATTGTTTCTAGGCATATTCAGTCCCGATGCCGAAAGAGCTCGATCGACAATCAGAAGAACAGCTGTTAGCCATCGCTTGAAATGCGTATCGATTGGCCACCCTGCTACAGATCTTTACAAACACAGACATTCCGCCCGAAAAAGTTATAGTACTGGACGAAGCATTATTGCGTTCTCATATACTTGAGAAATCCTTTATCCCTGCCAAACATTTTTTGAATTGGGGACCTTCATTTTTGAGAATCCCCACTACGTCGAAATCAATCATATCGACATCAAAAAACTCGTCGGGAAAAGCGCTCACTATGAGAAGTTGTACCACGCCAAGTTACTACCAAAATGTTTCGCAATGAGTGCAATTTATTAGGTGCCTTTAAGATCAATTTAGAACGACGCAATAAGGGACCCTCCAAACAATCAGAAAAGTGCAAATATTTTAAGATAGTTGTAAAAGAATCATTTGTGTCGAGTAAACACGTTTGTTTAGATATTTATTAAATTTGATTAAACAATTTACAAAATTCTTAAAATATAACATTTTATACCACTATCACATTACATTTAACATAATTTTGCCAATTAATGATTTATGTTGAGTTACAAGTAGCGATTACATTGTTGCTTGCGTCTACTCAACCAGTGTTTTTATTATTGCTATGTTCCAAAAAATAAATGCAAAAATTAAATCTATGCATTATATGTTGCAATTTATCGATTCAAAAACTGAGTTGAATTTTTATAACGTGACTGAAATAGTTATAAAAATATATACATTGGAGAGAGTATAACAAGAAACATTCATTCAGTAAAACCAGCCACTTTGTATCTCAATGCTATTAATTTCAGTCAACGAAGGTTCCTGGTATAGAACACTAACATCCCTTTGTGACGAATTATCTTTGCGAAATATAAGTCGGAACAGTGACTTTTGCTTAGGAACTGCTGAACGTGACTTATAGGCTTATTTTGTTGATTGAACAAAAAGTTGCACTTTGACGTATAGTATTGTATGGTGTACGTGTATTTAAGCTGGGTCACCCCATGATGTTGTTCCCCCCGAGAGTACAACATTGGCAAATGAAATGGCGTTATTATCCTTTGTGGGAACCGTGGTGGTGACCATTGGAGTTTGAAATTGCTTATAGTGAGGCGGCAACAGCATGGGATAAGTACACTTCTTGTCGCTGGTATGCAATGCGATTGTGTAATATTGTGCGAACACCAACGAATTAAGTTTGTTTGATGAAGAGTCCATTGCTGCGACATGATGTAAAAAGTTAGCATAACACCGGAATTATTATTTTTGTTAGATGGGCGTTACAAATTGACGGTATCCATTTGGTAAAAGCTGAGAAGGCGACAAGTACCACATGTTCCGTTTAAAGCTGTTGCGAATGTGGTAAGACACCAGGAGTAGAGGCGGACTGGCGCGTTTTATTCTTAACAATTATAAGGTCCAATGCTGTCTGAGGTTTTTGGTCGCAAAACAATTTAAAAACTGGTAGAAAAAACTTTACGAAACAATTATCTAAATTGCGTGTTTGTAAACAATCTTAATCAGCCTGCTGCGTTATACAATATGTAATAATTTTCATGACGTTGGCGATGTTTCAATTAAAATTTTCGGAGAAATCAAACCGAAATATTCCCAACAAAGGCCCTTGTTTTCTTCCTTTTCGAATCTTTGTTCAAACCACTTCTCATTTTTCAACGCGAAAGAGATGATTTTAGGGACTTTTTTCGTTGCCAATAAAACATAGTTACCTACCTTTAGAGAAAGTCACTGAATTTAAATCTCTTTGCAGAAACTAAAACTTTGGATCCTACATTCTTTGCAAACATTAAGGAAGCTGACAATGAAAAATGAGTGCTTATCGACAAGAAAAGTTTCCAGAAGAAAACATTACAAGTACCAACCAATTAAAATGTTAAAAAAACAAATTGTTGAAATCAACAACTTCTCGGATTGAAAATGTGCATCATATCGTCAGTTATAATTTCATATTTGCATATTATCAGTTTTAAAGATGGATATTTGTTTGAATTCGTTCTGCTGGAATATCATTCTACAACACGCGGTCCAGTACTGTCCTAATTTCAAATTGCCGCATGTGTTAAAATAAATTTAATGCTGTTTTTATTGACACCAAAGGGAAGGAATCGGGAATTATCAATGCCAAAAGTGTTTACTAATAATGTTTAAGATATTTAACGTTTTGTTGTTTGTTTTTTTTTTTTTTTGGTTCTTATTTTTGATATGTTTAATAACATTATTATTTATCAATTGGTATTGTAGTGTATTATTATATATTTTATTTTGATAAAAATGAATAAATTATACAAAATTTCATAGAATTTGGCTTTGACTTTCATTGAAGTGGGGATATCATTCATAAAATTTTTAGGTTTGATAAAGTAATTTGCCAACGATGTTAATTTTGAATTTTTGACTTCGGCCATCGGAAAATTGTTTGACAAATTATTGGAGTAAGCGATGCATTCATTTGGACGGATAACACTTGAGATATTATGCTAATGTGTTGAATTCACTAGTTGAGGGTAATGTCTGTTTTTTGTTGAGAAGCGATTTTCTCTAACAATTTCTCAACTTTGAATATTACCCTAAATCCTTTTGAAAAAATGTTTGAAAAATTGTGAAATTTAGCATTTTTCAAACGTTTTCCCAATAATACACAAAACGTTGAAAATACTAAATTCAATAATTTTTCCCAAACACTTTTTTCAAAGGATTAGGTAATATTCAAGTTTAGACAATTGTGAGAAAATCGCGTTCTCAACAAAAAACAGACCATTACCTTTCAACAGTAAAATTTCAACACAATAGCAATAATTCTCAGATTGTAATCCTCAAATGTGAAATGCACAGTACTCAATAATTTCTCAAACAGTTTTCAACGTCGAGCAATAAAATAAAAAAATTAGCATTGTTGCGAATACTTTCAACCACAAATATTTATGAAAGTTCAATCCTTAGCTTCATAACTGAAAGTGCAATATCTAAATTTCTATTGGATTTTGTAAATTTTATTATTTTTTCGTTAACAAATATAATATCTTAAAAAATAACATTTAATAATATTGTTACGTTTTATTATGAGGCGTTTTTAATCTACCGACAATTTAAAAACACAGTTCTTTTAAATAACCGACAATCTACCAATTTATTTACTATGACTTCACACTTTACAATTCGTTCACACTGAAGTTATTCGTTTTGACGCTTTAATAAGACTGACTCGTTAGCAGCATGCGAGCGTTTATATATGACGGCTGTGGCCAATACCTTGAGAACATTCTGGTGAGCACTACACAATATTCTGCAACGCCAGAACAATTTCTTAGGGACAATGCTAGAAGATCTACGACCATTAAGTTGTTTACCTGTGGCTGCCATAACAATACACACTCACATAGATACTATGCTCACATTACATACAACAACAACAATAAGACAATTAGACAATGAGATGAAATGAGAATGCAGAATAAACAAAGCAAAGGGGTTGCTATTCTATGAGAGAGTAAGAATCAACATTTCGGTAAGCAAACAATAAAGAACATAAAAAGAAATTCAGAAAATACTAGGAAAATGAATAGATGATTTCAAACAAGGTGATAGCGAAATGTTATCTTACAATTTGAAATTTAAATTAACGGAAACTAGTTTAAAAAACTTATATCTACAATATCAACATTCGTAACACTGAGCCTCCCGCTTAAAGCCTGTTCGTCCGAACAGGCACAGAAACCTGTCCGTCAAGGAGCCAATCGTTCCAGATGTACAACTTTCATCTTTTTTGATCTAGGGCTGTCGTCCTTCTTAGAATCCGGTTATACACAACATTGATTTCTTTTGATGACTTTGTATTGGGCCTTCCACTGTGTTTTGCAGTTTAGGACACCAATCCTTTCTTTTTTCGTTGCGGTAAATAGCAGAACCTTCTTTCTTTCTTTGGAAGCCTCAGTATTTACAGCACGATCGTATCTCGCCTTCATTCTGTTGCTGACCATTTTTATTTTGTTGCGCACTGATTCGTGAACTTCACCGAAAGTGTTTGGGATGTCGTTTCTGTTTTCTTCCATGGCGAGCTCATTAGGTTTAGCGCGAATTATCAGATCTCCAGGCAACTTCAACTCAGTTCCGAATAGAATATTGGCCGGTGTTCGAGAGGTGGAATCATGAATGGCAGATCTATACGACAGCAAAAACTTTGGTATATGCTCGTCCCAGTCCTCTTGGCCGCTTGTCAACCACTTTTTCGAAGATGTTCCTCAGAGTGCGATTAAACTTTTCTACCATTTGCCATCGGAATTGATGGATGTAATGGTGTAGTCCTCGTTTTCTTGATACAAGGGATTCACACATCTCTTTAATATGGCGATTCAAAAATTCTTCCCCTGTCTTGAGTGAATCTCTTGACGGCAACCGTAGCGACATATCAGTTTTGTTTGACCAGCATCACAATCGTTTTTGCCTCTTGGTTTGGAATTGCAAGCACCTCCGGCCATTTTGCTGAAGTTTAATCCAGGACCACAAATGGAACATAACGGTTCCAGAATCACTTAGCTGGGAAAGGGCCTTGCCACGTCATTGTATTCTTTTCGAACGGGGGCTCCTGGTTCTATATCTTGCATTAGGACCTCGACTTTCTCCTTGTTGGACCTTCGCCTTCATGGCACTTCTCGCAATTGGGCTACCATTCAGCAATTGATTTCTGGGCAATCAACCCAGTAGAATTCGTTTGCTTCACTTTCTCGGCGGTTTTGGTTATCCCAGATGACCTCCACTGGGACCATTATGAACTCCGCCAAAACGTCTCTTATTTTGGAATCTGGGACGATTGATCAAATTTCGGCTGCTCTTGCCATCTTTCGCTTTCCCATTTACGTTGCAGGATCCATTGACTAGAACTAAACGTATCCCATTGAGCCCAGTATGATTTCGATAGTGGACTTTTCGGCTGCGATGTCTTTCTTTACTGGGCGTCTCGAGTTCTCTTCCCTTTTGCCGAAATAAATTTTGTTCAAAATGGGATTTTACGCTGTTCTGGTTTGGCATGTCCACTCCAGATTCGATGTGTAACAGCCCCCCCGAATAATTCAACAATCTCCTCCTATGTTCAGCCTTTCGAGCAGTGCTTGCATCTCTTACTTGCAAGGTCGACGTGACAAAGCGTCAGCGTTCACCTGTTTTCCACCTTTTCTATGCCTCGATACTGAAATCATAGCTTTGGAGCTCTGCGAATCCAACGTGCCAGTTGGCTTTTCCGGGATTCTTAGAATTGGAGCAACCATCGTAGACTGAGTGATCATGTTCCTGAAGCAAGAAGTGTTGTCCCATACAAATATTTATGATAATGTTTTACACTCTCTATGACACAGTAGCCAGCTCTCGTCGTGTTACACAGTAGTTCTTTTCGGGCTTGGACAACTCGGCTGAAATATCCGATAACCTTCTCCTTTGCGCTATCTGTTGGGATAGAAAATCACACCTCCAATACCATTGCGCGCTAGCAATCTGTATCGCAAAAACAAATTTTTTCGCCCGGAATAGGGATACGCCTAGAACAGGAGCCTGAACATAAAAGTTCTTTTTAAATTTGGAATCGAATCTCCTCTTCGTCGCTCCAAACTGGAACTTCGACCTTTTTGCGCATCAATTTATGCCGAGACTAGCGGCGATGCTGGCGAAGTTTGGGACGAATTCGTCGGTAATATGTACTATAAACCCAGGAAACATCTTAATTTCGTGGAGATTTCGGGTCGTGGCCAATTTTTGACAGCTTGGATTTTGTCATTCATCGGTGGATATGCCCTCTGCAGTAACATGATGACCCAGGTATTTAACTTCCCGCTGGAAAAGGGAGCATTTCTTTGCGTTAAGGCGTAGACCAGCGGCTGACAATTTCTGGTAACGTCTTCAAGCTTCTTAAGGTGCTCGTCAAATGTTTTGCCCATCACTATGATGTCATCCAAGTATATCTAAGCACGATTTTCCCAAGTGCAACCCCTTCAGTTACCCGCTCCATCATCTTTCGAATGGTAGCCGGAGCATTTGCAGAAGCCCGAACGGCATTTACATTGAATTGCCCATAGAGGCCGCATTAACGCCAAAAGCCGTCTTTTCCTTGTCTTTCTCGGCGATCTCTACTTGCCAAAATCCACTCTCAAATCGAGGCGTAGAAAAACCATGTTGTTCCGGCTAGGAGTGTCCAACGTGTCATCAAATGGTGGAAGCGGAATAACTGTCCTTTTTGTGGACATCATTCAGTTTCTGTAGTCAACGCAGAACGGGTACTTCCATCTTTCTTTTTTGACCAGCACAACTGGTTGGGACAACCAAGGACTTGATGCAGGCTTCGATCACCTTCCACTCTCCGCCATTTCTTATGAGCTTTTGAACTTTCGTCTCTTTTTGCCAGCGGGAACACTTCGTTGGTGACTTGTTTTATGGCCTTTCTTCTGCGGGGTTTTAATTTCATGTATTCGACTTACAGATGTTCTTCCTTTGATTTCCCTTTTCAGAAGCAAAGCCAGAGGCGTTTTTCCACAAACAATTGCTTGGCTTATTCTCTCTGACGGCGATTAGATGACGTGTCCAAGCCTCGAAATACCCTTCTAGATGTTTTCTCACTGCTCATGTGTCTTTTGTGAGTTGCACTTCCAAAATTGGACTATTGCTCGGCTGGTGTACATTTTTCAAATATCAGAAAAATTTTACAATTTGCTCATGATTGTCAGACAAGTTCAAGACACGGACTGCGTATTAAGTCTCTCTTTCGTTCGTTGTTACCAGGTTCATTTTGCTATTTCAAGATGTGTTGCTTTATCGTTTTCTGCTGGTTCAACAAACCCACAATTGGCCGACTCACAATCTCATCCGATTTAGAAACCCATATAATTGCTTCGGCATTCGGTTGTAAGACTTGACTGGGCCTCGTTGTCAAACGTCTGACAGGTGTAATTCTCGTCGTATCCCACGTTTACCGGGTTTATTTCGGGTATCGCACCATGATCATTACACGACGCTTCATATCCAGATTGCAGACAAAAAGGCAATCATTTGAATCCGCTCCAATTATAAATCGTCTATCTATATCGGCCACAATGAAAATCATTAAGTAAACGGACCTTGTTAGCATAAGTTAATTTACGGTGACCCTTTCCATATACGAGTTGCGGGTTCCCTGTAGCCGTGCGTAGCTTGACTCCAATCAGTGTGTAACTTTTCCTTTTACTAAATCAGATCTAATGATAGACTTTATGATGCCACCAAGTATCCAACGGTCAAAGTACGCTTGTCGCCATTAATAACACCCGCAATATTACAATAATTGTTGTTTTTTTTGTTGAACTATTTGCTATGGAGATGGTTGGGGCCATCGTCTGTGGAGCAGCTCTTGCCCCGCGAACTAGCTCGATTTAGTTTAAAGGTGACTCACTTGCTGTCAGGTCACCTTCTTATGGCTATTGTTTAATGGAGATGGTGATGTGGACCTTCGGACGTTTGCGTTCGTGCTTTGGCATTCTCGAGCTAGATGTCCGCTTATCAAGTTATAGCATTTGATCGGGATTTATTTGCCTCTTGCTCATCTCTTGCATTGCCTGCCTTCATGGCCTCATTCATCGATCTCAATAACGGACTTGATTCATCACACTCCTGTCTTCTACTTTACGTACCTTGTGAATTTGAGGCCGCGGCTAGCAATCTTCGCAGTCTCCTGTGCGAAGTGCGAATGTATGTTATCAGCGAATTGTAGCCTTTTGTGACGCATATGTTGCACATTTTTATATCTGGGTTCGAATTCCATTGACGAAGGTTTCAATCTTGATGCGGTCCACAAGGAGGATGACTCTCACACTGGGTATTGTCAAAGCACCTAGCCGCCTCAACTTCTGTTGCGAAATATGTGTAGGGTTTCATGTCGATTTCTGGATTCTTCCTCTCAATCTCCATTCTTGAAGATGGTCCTGCTTGTGCTCTCACCATAACTGCGTTTGAAGTGCCGCCCTATTACTCATTATAGTTAATTTCTAGAAGCAGCTGGGAATGCTTTGTATCACATCAGCTCAGCATTGCCCTTTAATTCCAATAGAAGTTCAATTGCTTTATCATCGTATTCCACAAATTTTCTACAAGCAACCATTTTCTCGAATGAAATTTGAAGACATCAAATGAGCGTGAAGCCATCGAAAACAGGAGTTGTGATTTTTGAGCCCTCGATGACGCGCACTGGACCACCTTTAATTTCCAGCTCTGACATTTTTTTCTCGATGTGCAGAAACTTCTCATCATGAACCATAATTTTCTCATCCACGGAAAGAACTTTCTTATCCAATTCCACAATTTGATTTTCTATATGCGTCCACACTTTTCTCATAGCTTCAGAAATTTGTTGTAATTTTTCGTTGAGAATTCTAGAATTTTCGTCGAATTTTTCTTCCAATTTTCTAGAATTTGTTTCCATTTGTAGGGCATTTTCTTTCAGCAATTTTCTAGAATTTTCTTCCATTTTTCTAGAATTCTCATCCATGATTTTTCTAGAGTTTTCTTCCATCATTTTGCTCAAAACATTGTTGAGATTATGTGTAATCCACAACGACTCGAAGGCCACAGTATGGGAGTTTTCGTACACTGCTTGTTTGACGAGTATTGAATTATCAATTGTCCCTAATATCAAACTCATGCGTCGCAGATGTCCATATTACGCCGTTCAAACTCTCCAAACTCACTTTGAAGCTGGGCCTTATGCGTTGTCGGGCACTCCAGTTTGCTCATTCCTTTGTTAGTCTCCACTATCAATCAATAATCTAACAACCACACCAATAATAAATAGTGTTAACCTATATACACAATAACACACTAAATAACGCAATCTACAATTTATACAATCTCAACTATCAATCCCACTGAAGTTATCGTTTGACGCTTTAATTAAGATGACTCGTTCAGCATGCATTTGCGAGGCGCTTGTTATATATTGACGGTGGCAATACGAGAACCATTCTGGTAGCACGTACAATATTCTTTGGCAACGCCAGAACCAATTCTTAGACAATGCTAGAAGGATTCTACGACCATTCAAGTTGGTTTACCTGTGGTGCCAAACATCATACCATCTCACATAGATATCATGCTCACATACACTAACAACACAAAATTACAATAGACATGAGATGAAAGAGAATTCTAAATATACAAAGCAAAAGGCGGTTGCTATTCTATGTAATAGTAAAACTAACATTTCGGTAAGCAAACAAAAGAACATTAACAAGAAATTCAGGAATACTAGTAAAATGAATAGATGATTCAATCAAGTTGATAGTCGAAATGTTATCGTTACAATTTGAAATTTTAAATTAAACGGAAACTAGTTTAAATAAACTTATATCTACAATTTTCAATTCGTTAGCAATATATAAAAAATGATAATCAAAATGTAAATTATTTATTACAAAAAACAAATCATATCAAAACAAATCATTACACGTAAACACCTCCAATATGCTGTCAAATAACTATTAATTATATGCTCTAATATATATAAATATAATATATATATATATAAATAATATATAATACTATCGAGGAACTTGCGGCTTGTGTGTTAGAATAGATTCCAGCAAGAGGAAATCACAAAATATCAAACCTGAGTAACAGGGATGTAAATTTGATGTAAATGACATTTTCATCCAGAAGTTCTGATATAGAACTTGTTTTGCACTTTGTTTTAATTTGGTTGCACTTTGTAAGTTTTGCTGAAAACCTTTTCTTTGTTGTTTCCTTCATTTGTTTTTTCATCGGCCAACATCTTCCAAGATAACCATCCAATTGCATTTAGTTTTCTGCAACAACAATGAGTTTTGTGATTTCCATTATGTTTTCATTTCACTTTTTATTTTGACTTACCAATTTGTATTTCTCCAAACTGACACGTACTATTTCGTGATTTCTCCAAGCAACGTTGGTGTTACAAATGTTGTTATTAAATAACTCTATATTAGAACGTGATGACCAGATTACATTTGGAATAAATTTCCAGCAATTTCAATCACCAAAATAATTATATATAAATCTGAGATGCTAGTAAATTAAAATATCGAATGTGATGCGATATATCTATTCCAGTAGTCTGTTGATATGGAAAAGCATAAAATACCAAGTTTTTTTGGTTGCACTTGATTTATGGAAACTTTCCTCCTAATACCAACACTCTAAACGCAGCCTCTTAATGTGTCAGATCAGCATTCCAAATATTTAGTCTCTGCAAAGAGATTGAGTTAGTGGACTTTCCTTAAAGTTTTCATTTCGTGTTTTAGTTTACTTACCAATGATAAACCAATTGATTATTTAAAAAATCTACAATTTCACTAACGCCAAGTGTATTTAAAAACCATGTGGTTTTTTCGTTGCTTCCAGTAGTGTCAACTTCCAATATAGCAACACTTCAACGTCAAATTTTTGCCAAAATGGTTGTGAATCGTAACAACTTGAAGATTATGAAGAATGAGCTTTCAAGTCAAGTAATTATGTAAAATTTAGTGATTACGCGCTCAAAAAAAAGAAGAATGGGAAGGAGTGTTGCATTGAAAAACGGCGTCATCCTGTGGTGGTTATTGGGTTGTGTTTATTGGGCATACTTTTTCGTACTTGGCAGTAGAGAAATTGTCTTATGCGTACGTTCAGACGATAAGTTTTCTCCGTATGGAATGTCCGAGATTAACAAAAAATTGTCGAATAAATGTTGTTTCGATCACATTAAACTAGCTGCAGTTATCGATTACCTTACGAACATATCTTATACCTCATTCACATTACCACTTCCAAAAATCTACGATTAATAGATCAACTTGTCATTTGCCTTATAAAAAAGGGATTTCAAATCTACTTTTAGTTAGATTTCGACCAATGTGAATGAGCTATTATAGTCTTTTTTCATGCGCCTCCACACGTATAAGTTTTTCCGGGAGCGATAGTACTCGTGTCGAACATGTTCCCAGTGGTTGGCACACTATTAAGTTAAATCTGAAGCATATCGATACCTGCTGCATATTTATGGATCGATCACAAATTTAGCCGATTATTTACAGCCTGTTCCTGTAATGTCCCCTGCCAACATTTTTTGGAATTTTAGGGGACTCTTTTGAGAATTCCCCCACTACGTCGAAAACGAATCATATACGACATCAAAAACTCGTCGGGAAAAAGCCGCCGTTCACTATTGAGAAGTTGACCACGCCAAGTTACTACAAAATGTTTCCGCCATGAGTTGCAATTATTTAGGTGCTTAGATCAATTAGAACGACGCCAATAACGGGACCCTCCAAACAATAGAAAAAAGTGCATTTTAAGATAGTTGGTAAAAGAATCATTGTGGTCGGACGTAAAACACGTTGTTTAGATATTTATTAATTTGATTAAACATTTGCAATTGCTTAAAAAATAACATTTATACCACATATCACATTACATTTAACATAATTTTTGGCATTAATGATGATGTTGAGTTACGAAGTAGCGATTTACATTTGTTGCTGCGTCTATGCAAACCAGTGTTTTTATTCCATGGAGGCAGCCGTGTCTGTAAAAACTATCTGAAAAACAATCACTTTTAATTTCCATTTTTGGAAAATCACAACAAATTGTTCACCAATATTACCTTTCACAATTTTAAGCGTATAATTCTATGTTATCAGAACTTTATTTTCGTTTTTATTTAATTTAAAATATAAACAAGCGGTTGCGCTTGGCGTTTCACAAAAAAAAAATGGCTTTTTTTAACAAGTAGAGATGGCAAATTACTTGCATGTACTTTATGATGTACCTTTTCATGATGTTTAAGTGACATTTTACGAGTCTGTGGGTAACGGATTGAGGTTGAAATGAACTTTGAAATGCTGGCAGGGTCGATGCGAGCTCTGTCGATCGACTGAAATGGAATACAAATAGCTGAATTTTACAACCAAAATCAGTTGTTTCTACACCCAGAAAAAAAGTGCCTTCGAAACTAAAGGAAAAAATTTTCATCAATATAGTTTATTCCATTTTATTTCCCATTAAGGTAAATTTTTGTGAAAAATAATAAAATTTACTCGTTTCAGTAAAAAAATCCTAAACTGTAAGGGCAGTTAGGAATAGTTCATTAACTGAATAAGGATGGAATATTTATAACTATAGCTATTTTCTTCGCTGGGTACTAAGAATTAATACTGAAAAAGAAATTTTTATTCACGCGATAACAAAGCATCTCGGTAAAATAAACAAAAACCGAACTAAAACCAAGTTTCCTCAAATTAGTAAAAATTTCTTATAAAATGATAATTGGCGACTTCTTTATAATAAGAAAGTTTCATACATACGGAACAAACTTGGCATAGAAAAATATATTTTAAGTTGCATTCGTACTAAAGAAGTGATGGCCATCCATTTTTTTTTTGTTTTCCTTTCAAAACTTAATGGAAACACACTTGTTAGAATATAGGAAGATTATTTCTCTATAATTTCTATTTGTCACCTGTAATCAGATACCTGTCATCGTAATCGATGTGTTTGCGCGTGGGTGTAATCGATATATTTGCGGCGTCGGTTGTTTTTTTTTAGTTGGGAATGCGCTTGTTTTGGTATACGGAGAGATTGTTAAAAAATAATATAGGTTTAATTACATATAATAAATAACAAATAAAATGTATAAAAATTTGTATTTTAAATTAGTGAGAAAAATTTTCGTTTTTTTTTTAATAAATCTTATCCAAATGTTCAAGTGGATAGTGTATACAAGAAAGAAAAACACCGAGCAGAATAACAACCCTTTCATTTGTTCTTCATTTTGGAAATTTCAAGTTATCAGGTAATATTCATAAATATTTTATTGATTTTTTATATTTGTAGGTATTGAAATTGTAAAAGGAGGACAAAATCGTAGGCAAGCAAACTTATTAAAAGTGAAAAGTACAAGAATGAAGTAAAATATCTTGCGTTTTACAGTTGATAATTATCGCATCGGAAATTGGAAATAGTGAATAATTAAACTAATATTCGATGCTGTTGATTCTTAATAACATATAATTCAATATATGTAATAAAACATGTCTTTTAATTGAAGATAAAATTGCTTAATAGAAATAAAATAAAATTGTATTAAAACGAAAGCGAAGGTAAGGCCAGTTCCTAATTATGAAGCTAAAATTTTAACCAACAAATGTGTAAGATTTTGGCGAAATGAATGAAAAAATTTCAATAAAATCCTTCCATATATGAATTCAAAATTAGTAACATTTTTTTGCATTCTGTAGTAATAGTGGTATATAATTAGCGGAAAATTTTAACTAATATTATGGAATGCATTATTCCTAATTTCTAGCGAAAAGTCACATCGTTCAAACAAATAAAAATGTCTTTGGCGGCTATACGAAGTTCAACTTTCTTCACAATGAGTTCATTTATAACTTAAAGAAGGGGTCACTTTTTTTCTGGGTGTAAGGCATTGTCAGTCGATCGAAAGAGCTTCGATCGACATCAGAAACAGGCTGTTAGCCATCGCTGATAATGCGTATCGATTGGCCACCCTTTAAGATTCTTTACAAACACAGACATTCCGCCCGGAAAAAGTTATAGTCTGGACGGAAAAAATTATAGTCTGGTCTGCGTTCTCATATACTTGAGAATCCTTTATGTTGACCAAAAACGAATGCATCTCAATTGTTTGATCCAAATATTGGTCGAGAAAAAGTTTAGTGCGAATGGTGCAAAATCACCAATATCATAAATCAGGTGATCAGCTGTATTCCTCATTTTACCCGTTGTCACTTACTATGGATATGCGGAGTTTCTTCTTCTTTTTGTCGGCTTTTTGTTTATTACATTCTTAAAGTCAATATTTTTTAAATTTATCTACGTATTTGGAATAAATACAATACAATTCTTATGTAGAATCCATTCTTGCGTCAGGAAAAAGTTAAAAAAATACAATATAAATATATTAGCTGTCACCATTATATCTTTCATATAAATATTTTTGCAATGGATTCCAAGAGGAAAAGTGATTTGGATATCAATGATGTATCAAATATAGAATGTAAAAAACACACATTAGACTCCGATGAAGAGGACAGTGACGATTATGAAAGGGAAGATAGCAATGATGTGGAAGGTGAAGAAGATGGTGTTTCCAATGTACGGGATGACGTCAAGATTACTCCATTTAACATGCGGGGAGAGCTAGAAGGAGGGACATTTCGATAAAGAAAGGTCACTACCATTCTGAAACAAAGCCAAATGAAATTAAGGATTAATTGGTTGGACATATTGACTGGTTAAAAGTGAAAGAAGTTGGAAAACAGGAAGATAATAGCGATAAACCAGGAAATGTAGACACAATCGTAAACCAAAATCAAATATATGCGAACATACTTGAATTTATGGTAAAAAACGAGACGGTTTCGGAAACCATAAAGGGCCTTGGTAAACAAAGGAAAAAACTAAGTACTGCCGAAAGAATTAAGAACAAAAAGAATGGTATTGTGGATGTTGATGGTGATAAAATAATGAGATTAACGGAGATGGTGAATACTATACTCTCCACGGGAAATATGGACGTATATGAGATGACATATAAATCTATAGAGGACATAGTAAATTCGGCACCATCCACATCAAAAAAATCCGCCCCTGACTTAGATATGTATGCAGACGACTTTGTTGAGAAAGAAAAAAATTTCAAAAATGAGAATTCCGATCTAAAGGATGTCAAGGAATCTGAAAGCAAAGAAGTTCTTTGGGAATACAAGTTGAGCCAAAATGAAGCTGATGAACTTCTGGGTCCTTTTAAAACAATAAAAATGCTAGAATTATCGAAGAGTGGAAAATTTGGCGATGGGGTATACGTCAGAAGAGTTGGTGAAAAGTCAAATTTTTATACAAGTAATCGCATAGATTTTGAATTGTATTTGTGAGAAAAAAATTTACGTATATTATATAAAAATTGTTAATCACAGATGAAAAGTTCATGCAATTAAATGTAGGGCAGTATAATTGCTCAAAAGACGAATTTCATCACACTCCAAATAATTTTTTCTGATTTTAAGGTGAGTATTAAGTTCGCATTTAAGGTGAGTATTAAGTTCGAGTTTAGCCGCTAAAATTATCATTTTCACGATTACTTCTCTTTAATAATCCATTTTAAGGAATAAACAATACTTGTGAAAATTTGGTTTGGGATATTCCCCATCAAGTTATAATGAAATCTGCAACAAATATGTATAATTTTATGGCTTTTTTACTGCTTTAGTTTTCACTTTAGTGAAAATTAGCCGCTAAACTCGAACTTAATACTCACCTTTAGTCGCTAACTTTCACTATAGTGAAAACGAAATCAGCAAAAAAAGTCATGAAATTATACATTGTTGCAGATTTCATTATAACTTGATGGGGAATATCCCAAAGCAAATTTTCACAAAGTTTGTATTCATTAAAATGGATTATTAAAGAAAATTAATCGTAAAAAAATGACGATTTTAGCGGCTAAACTCGAACTTAATACCCACCTTTAAAGATTATTTTTTCATTGCAGTGAAACTAGTACAATTCTGTATGGAAACAATTTTTAATAATTTAGGACAGTCCATCATATTTTTTAATTTGATCTTGTTGTTTTTCCAAAACAGGAAATAATCTCGTTTAAAAACATGTTGGTTTGTTTTTGTAATAGCTTGGAGAATTTAATATAATATTCCTTAAGTCAATGTTTGCACGTGTGGTTATAACAGGGTTTTGTGATTTCATCCATTTTTGTTATGCGCTTTAATACCTATCAAGGAACTCTGAGATGCGATCACAGCGTATTTGTGGTGATTGGTTTCACCGCTTTTCTCGACTTGTTAATGATAAGTAAGCATTGCTTTAATACGCTAGGTATCCAATTCGGCGCTACTAACCATCGGATATTGTTTATGGTGAAATTCTCTTTTATCAACGTGTGTTGCTCGATTCCATTTTAGAAAATTCACAAGTTTGATAGTAGGAATCTCAAACAAGGCACCTTTGTCGTAAAAGCTAACACACCTCCAAATATGCTATTGAAGGATACTTCAGGCTTTTGTTAAATTTGTTAGCTTTGTGACCCTTAGAAATCATTTGGGGGAGGTTGATATTATTCTAGCCATTGGTTTAATATGGTAGCGCACTGAGGGTACGAGAAATTTTGGCAATGAAAACGATTATTAGAGCATACGTTTACTACGATGGCATATAATTTTTTTCAGTTGCACATGGAAAGTGCGTTAGCCGGGAGATGACACTGAAGTTAACATTCGCTTTATATTACTAGTACAATGACGGAGGATTAGCACACTTGTAGGGAGGCAGAGGGAGCCACTAAGTATAGTATAACCTTTTACCACTATTTTCATGTAAAAAACGCTGTTATTGTTGCAAAGGCTTCATTGGTTATGGTTGGTCTATGATGTTTAATTTCAAAACAATTAGTTTCGTTTTCATTTAACTAACTATCTCTCTCCTCTTTTT
>PGFW01048740.1:304-12636 GCA_003123925.1 Haematobia irritans | reverse complement strand
TTGGCTTATATTGCCGGCCTGTTACTATGGACTCATATAGCCATTCATTATGATTTGTTATGCTAACCTTTGCTCCACGGTGATTCCTAATCTCATAATACTGTCTTTAGAGTACAATTGTTGTATTTACTTAATTTTCTTATATCTGAAATGCCAAAAAAATATGGAATCAAACATTAACAAACCCTTAACTAATTTTATCTTTGTTTTTTTTTTTTTTCTTCTCCTTCTACCATCAACAGCATATGATTAAATATAAATATCTACCATTCACCCGCAATAAGCCACGTTATCAACGTGTTGGAGAGCCAACGGATTCATCAAAGTGACAATTAGCCGCACAGACATTGCCCACATCAACAACTAGCGACAGTCGAAGTGAAGATATCAAAAAAGTAACTACAACCGAAACGTCAACAATAATCACTGGAACAGCAACATCTAACCTAACGCCATCGTCATTGTTAACGGGTGCAGTAAACACAACTACAAATGTAGCAAAACCACCGCAAATTATAATGATTGATGAATGAAACAAGAAAATAATAAATTCTATACCAAATTTAAAACATAGATCTTCTGCCCTAATTAACCACTCCATCGCAATTTAATCAAGATAGTAGTAGTTTATAATGAATGGGAACATCATATCTCTATTGATGAGCAAACTAAGGGAAAGGATTTAAAAAAAATGTACTATATGTTTGATTTGATTTTATCCATCTAAAACGAAAAGAACAATTTTCTCCAAATTAATTTGAATGCGTTTTGTAAACTATTTAGTTTTTTTATTGTTGATTTTTTTATGTTTCGGTTGATGCCATATAAACCAGAAATGACCACTATTTAGTGGCTTTCTGTAGGCCCCTACTGTCGTCGCAGTGTCTTGTGCAAATAATTGAAATGTTTATATTTGTCCAAATATAAGCTAAGAGAAAAATATCTACATTTTTCTCAAATACAACATGAATTAATTCTTATGTTTAATACAAACATGTGTATGTAGTCTCTAGTAAACAAAATATTCTAAACCTATAATTTAGTGCTATTACAAAAGAACGAATGCTTTTATTTTTCCAGTCTGCATTGTATTCTGTTTTCTTTTGTAAATTTATAATTTAAAAAAACCCAACGATTTTTTGTTAATAATTTCAAATTAAAAACAAAAACCACACTTATTAAATTTCAACAATTACTTCTCTATATATAAATATTTAAATTTTTTGCTTAATTTTAATTATTTTAAGGGGAAGAATTTTAGTTTAATGAATTTTATTTTAAATAATTTTGTCCTATTTTATAATACAGTTCTTTGTAGATCTATAATTATAATTTCTTTCCTCTTTATTAAGTTAAACTCTTTCCTTCTACCTAACTCACCTCCTTTGTATTATAATTAAATGAAATAATGGATGATACAGCTAAAAGATAATCAATAAAAATCAAACCATAAAATGAAATATATAATTAGTTTTGTTTTGTTGTAGTTATAATTAACCATATTTCGTTTGCCATTTCGATTCTAATATCGAATTTGAGATCGACTAACCGAATAATAATTAAAAATTTGGTTCATTTTTCATTTTTTTTTTTTAATAAATGTCCTATAACAGCATAAAATAGTAAAATATCTACTTCCAAGGAAATCAGTATTGCCGATTTTTTTATGAAATTCCAAATAATTTCTACAACCAAATATTTGCATTTGAACATATAGAATTCAGGTTTTACAGTCCGAGTTTTTAAGACATCAAAAATCGATCAAATAGTTTATTGTACCATTTTTTGGGGGTTCATGTTAAACATCAACATCCCTAAAGTATCTAAATCGAGACATATCAGCAATGCCATAAGTTAGAATGAAATTTCTACAATTTTGCATAACAAAATATTTCAAAAAATCTTTATTGAGATTTTGAATTTGCATATCGAAATGACAAATGGAATATGGAGCAGTGTTTTTATGTTGTAATCATCAATGTTATTGAATGTCTATATATATTTTTATAGAGTTTTGCATGTGTTTTGTTATTCGTTCATTTTATTACTTTTCACTTTTTATATATTTCAATTTTTAATACTTATTTGTTCTCCTCAATGGTGGCGAACACGATAAAAAGGGTGTGCAATATGTTCAAGTTTTTGCAGCCTTGATTGTAGTCCTACATTATTTTTATAATTTTTTTTTAAAGTAATTAATGTAATTCTTTATTTTGGAGAATATCTCTATTAACGTATATGGCCATTTCGGCTTGCGTTGTAAAATGACCGTTAAAAAAAAAAGTTTGATCAACGGCTATTCGATCGACATTTGATGCAATTTCTCTAGCATTGCCAACAGCAAACAACGAAGCGCAGAACAAAATGAAATTAAGTAAAAAGTAAATTTTTATTTGTATTATATCTTTATTGACCCATATCTCTTCAATATTAGGGAGAAATTTCCTTCCGAATTCCTTCCTACATTGGAGGATGAGATATGAATATAAAATAATTCGGTAACAAATAAGGAATAAAGTGGCAAGTTATATTGGCTTGTAACGTACATCAACCGCTTCACAAAAAATCGCTTTCTGTTAACATATACTCCCAAACATTATTTTGCTTTCAAGCATCATACATTTTTTGGGTATTGCCCAAATATTTATCAGTTTGATCTCTTCAATATTTATAATATGTTTGACCAAGCATATTTTGCTCTCTAAACAATATATGTTGGATAAGTCTAAGTTCCAAACATTTTGTATTTTTTGCATCCAAATTCAAATAACATTTGGCCTTCCACAAAAAACAATATATGTTAATTACTGTAAACACTATAATATGTTTGGAAGCCATTTTTGCACCCAAAAAATATTATATGCTTAAAAAAAATTCTCCCCAAACAATATTGTGATCAAAAATTTTTATTTATTTTTATCATATTTTACAATTCATAATGATGATTATGAAAAGTATAAACAGGTAATATAGGTTGCTAACAACATAGGTTTTTCGACCTGAATGCTCAAAATTTTGTTTCTGCGCTAATTGTGTATATTTCCCCCACATCTTTCTCACTTCCACGAGATTTTTTTTAGTTTCTTAGCAAACTTTTTCTGTAATACAAACAATTGTAGCAAGAAATTATTCAATTGTGATGATTTTTTTTATTTTAAATTTTACCTTTTTGGCCGGACGGGGATTCGAATCAGCGGACCCAACACAGCTTTTGTGAAGGACATTCAAAGAAAGTAGCTGATCAATTGCCCAAGGAAAAAATAAAATGTTTACTTTTGTAATAAACAAGCAAACAACCCACCAACTTAATTCAATATCGCTCCCTGTTAAATAGCGCTCCAAGCTACTTAAACACATATATGTTGTATAGGCAATTTCTAAATTAAATATATTGTTTTTGCATCCACAGCATATTATATTTACAAACATTTTATGTCCCAAACATAATATGTTCTAACATATTAACATATTATGTCCCAAACCATGTTTATGCTTAGTATTTATGCACATTATATGCTTGCCACTCAAAAATATTGTGTTAAAATTGTTTCCAAACATATAATGTTTATAGGCCAAAACACATTTATGAAAAACAGCCTTTTTCATTCCTGTGGGTTTGGAAATGGTGTCACTGTTAGAAGTCAACCTTTTTTTGCAGCGCTCAAAGCGCCGATTTCGGCTGACGAAGGAGTCGTTCAATGGAAAATAATTTTCGGTGGCCATGTCAACGTCAATTCTATCGCTTTACAATTGTCTGCCGTCTTAAAACTTTTTGCCAGTCGAAAACTTAGCATTTCACTATTTTACAAGAGTGGTCCAGAAGCGTTATGTTGGTCACGGAATGGTACGGTAATATGTTGATTCGCCAATCTTTTGGAATATCGCATTCTAGGCATGTCACTTCAATATATGTTTTATTTGCAGCTAGGATGCTCCGCCGCACTCCCGAACTCGACTTATGACCAATTTATTTGTGTTTAACTTTTTGGAGTTACATTAGTCCTAAACATTCAAAATATGTTCATTATATGTAAAATTTCACTACATATTAGCGAAAAATTCGCGAACTAAAACTAATCACCCTTATTATCCTGAAGTCGCCCTCGCCGTCGCTTTTCGTTTCAGCGCCACCTAATTGTGTATTTCCGTTCGCAGAATTTTATTTTGCTATATCGAAGAAAATCGGCTATTCCTTGCTGCGCTTTTTTGTCGCCTTTAAATATTTACCAGCGACGAATTTAGTGTTTTAAATGTTTTGAAAAGAAGTTTTTTTAGACTTCATTGAGTCGAACAATTGAAAAAATAAATGTAAAAATTGGAAATTGGTAAGAGGTAAAGTGACTAATCTTAATTAATTAAAATGCGGAAAGAAAATCAGTATATAATACACCCAGAAAACATTATGCCTTCGAAAATTAAAGGGAAAATTTTCATCAATATAGTTTATCCATTTTAATTTCCATTAAGGTAAATTTTTGTGAGAAATATAAAATCTTAACTACGTTTCATAAAAAATCCTATACTGTAAGCAGTTAGGAATAGTTCATTAACTAGAATAAGGCATGGAATTTTACTCATACTATTTTCTTCGCTGAGTATAAGAATTTACTACTGCAACAAGAATATTTTATTCACGATAAACAAAGCATTTCGTAAAAAATAAACAAAAACCAACTAAAACCAACTTTTCCCAAAATTGTAGTAAAATTTCTTATAAAATGATAATTTGCGACTCCTTTATATAGAAAGTTTCTTCACAATACGAACCAACCACTTGGCAAGAAAAAAATATTATTAGTTCATTCCAATCAAAACTATGCAATTCAATCATAAAACTAAGGAAAACACACTTGTTAGAATATAGGAAATTTTCCTATATTTTCTATTGTCTACCTGTAATCGATTACCTGTTCATCGCATCGATGTGTTGGCCGTGGGCTTGTTTTTTTAGTTGGTAAATCGCGTTGTTGTGGTTATCGGAAAGATTGTTAAAAAAATAATATTTGCTAAAATAATATATAAATAACAAATAAAATATATAAAATATTAATTATTTAAATTAGTCTGAGAAAAATTTTTATTTTTGAAAAAATAATCTATCATGTTTCGTCGATAGTGTATTAAAAGAAAGACAAACCCAGCAGAATAACAACCCTTTCATTTGTCTTCAGCTTGGAATCTTTCAATTAATCATTGGTATATTCAGTTGACGCTAACCTTTTTGCAACAAAAATTTTTAGATTTTTTACTATTTGTAGGTATTTGAAATTGATAAAAGAGAGGACAAAAATCGTTAGGCAGCCAACTTATTAAAAGTGAAAAGTACAAGAAGAAGAAAAAGTGCGTTTACAGTTGATAATATTCACATGGAATTGGAAAACGGCGGAATAATAAACTAATATTTCAAGCGAGATTCGATGCTGTTGGATTCTAATAAATATATTCAATAAAATAAACATTCTTTAATTATAAGATTTAAGAATGCTTTATTAAAAATGTATAAACGGTACCAGTTTAATGTGAAGTAAATTTACAAAACTTTATGATTATAGTAAATGAAATAAAAAATTGTATTAAACAACGATCCCAGGTATATGATTCTAAATTCAGTAAAATTCTTTTCACAAACGTACAAGATGTGAATCCAAATATAAATGATCAATCATTTCAATAATAATACATCCCTAGAATTCACAATATAATTTCCATTCTGGTAGTTAAAGTGGTTTCATAAATATAGGAAAATGTTATCTAATATATGGAATGGCATTATACCTAATTTTCTAGCCGAAAAAATCACATCGTTTCAAACAAATAAAAATGTCTTTTGCGCGCTATACGAAGTTCAACTTTCTTCACAATTGAGTATCATTTTTTACACTATTAAAAAGGGGTCACTTTTTTCTGGGTTAGCAGTTATGGTTCATTCACATTCAAATCATAGAAAAGAACACTGACAATTAAAGTAAACGCTAGTTGATTTTTCAATTCCATTTTATTTTTAATAGAAACTCCATCAGGACCGATGTATTATTTAGCACCAAACTAGGTAACAATTGTGTTCGAACTTTGAATGATCCTGGACACTATGTCACGTCGTTCCAATTGTAGTACCGGATGTTGTTATTGCCGCCTAAGTTAGACATCTAAATCATCTTCCCGAGTCCAAATTTATCAGTTTATTTTGATTTTCTCCAAAGTCAACATTGCGATTACAAACAAACAGCATTTAAAACGCAAATATTAAAAATTCAGTTTTGCACATCCTGCTGATGTTTTCTTTCACGATTGAATAACCTTGTGCATCTTGTTCTCAGCGTTCATCGGCCATTTTTGTAGTTTTGGAAGCTTTAACTGTTCCTTCGGAAATATATATCCAACATTTATTTTCCGCGTCAAATTAAATATTTTTTCCTTGATTTTTCGACCTTAGAATTGCGTTAAGAAATAAAAATATTTTTAAACCGAAAAATTGAAATTCTTTTTTTTTACACATTCAAGCTGATGTTTTTCTAGTAATATCGGCCTTTTACTTACCAGAGTATTTCGTAATTTGTACAAAAAAGCAATCGGTCGTCGTCGCCGTTCGCCACTGTCGCAGATATACCAATATGAATGACTAGACGACTTAAAAGCGACAGACGACAAAAAGCGGCGGCGAGAGCGAGGCGACTTCCAGGAATAAGGGTGATTATATTTACTTATTCCTATATGGCGAAAACAATGTTAAAAACATAGTGTGAAAAATATTTTTCGGATTGGCGATTTACCAATCGAAAAATTGGTCGATCTGAAAAAACTCGATATCGGCTCCCCGTGATTCCGAAAAAATCAATCGATCAAAAGTTCTCGATATCGAATGCCTGTTTCGCCCCAGTCCAAATTCTGAAATGGTTAAAGGGCCAATGATTTTCCAACATGTAATCAAATAGGCTTAATATCTACTAATTCTTCTTTTGAGGGGGCCAAAATCGATTAATTCAAGTTTTACTATTAGATAAAAATCGACTTTTTGACACGTAAACCCTTCAATGAATGGGAATAAGACTGTAAAACTTTTTTGCAAAACTTCGGTTCTAGACGAATATCCATCTACATGAATACTCCACCGTTATCATTACCTATCAATTTTGATTAATAAAAGGAATTGCACTTTGGTTTTACTCCTTTGACGACCGAAGAATTTTAACCGGTTCAGACCAGAGATCATTAGCTTTGGCAGAGCAGATAGACGGACTTCCACATTTTGCACGGTGAAACGTAGCAGGCCCCACGAGAATTATGGATAGATCTTACAGCAGGTTCCGCCGAATATATTTTTTAGCCGTCAACCTTGGTCTGAATAGAATGACGTTAGTTGGCAACCCGTCATTTCACTGGCGATCAGATCACCTCCACATAATTCTCACCATTACCACGCCTCCGATTTCATAACCTTCCGAACGCGGGACGTATTTATCATACCAAGAGAGAAAGCTTGTCCCGTTCCCCCTCCCATATTTTATTGTTGCCAGCGAGGGCGTCGGGTGCATCATCAAACGCAGCAGACGCTGCTTCAGTTCCAGCTGATCGAATTGTCCCAAGTGGGAGGCCAAACATCCAGCCGAAGCGGCGGGACTCGCACACGAGGCGTGATGAACGCATCGTTATTAACCCTGCTGATCCTTAGAATTCAGGAAACTCAATCAGAGAATTAGTAAGATAGTCAGACGAGCACAAGCGGACCACTTAATATAGAGCACCTGAAGCAATGTAAACCTAGACACGCGAGTAACAGGTCAAGTCGGTGGATCAGACATTGAGAGCCCTCTCGAACCCGGCGGCAACTAGGGGATGATGGCATTTCAGTCCACCTTTTGCGCCCCCCCGTAGATGAGCAGTCGTGCAGTGTTATTCCGAAAGAGTACGCGCGCCACATTATACAACGACTGTCTTGTCCGATTGAGAGCCGAAAGTGATGGAGATCCCATTCGTCGCATCCCTTAATCTTCCAAAGCCGACTACACACCACAATTTACCATAGTCGAAGTTACCGAAGCATCAACAAGCCGCCGAAACTCATCCAATGCAGCTGGGCACTTTGACGGAATTCTCTATTGCTAATGCGTGAAGATCTGGAAAATACTGGGAGCTGAAGTTAGCTTGACCAGACTCCTCAATTTGTCCTTTAGAATCGATTCATATATACCCGTATGTCTGGAAAATATTTGTAGGGTTGATTCCACTACTGAAACTAGGCAAAGACTCGAGCATAGGGTGAGTTCGTACAGACCGGATTTTTCCTCTTTGCAGTAGCCAAGACAAGTTGAGAGCACTACTCCTCCCCAGCCCTTGCGTTGGAGATTTTTCCAGCTGCTAATCCATCAACATGGATTCCGCAAAGTACCACCGTATGACAACGGCTTTGCGATGCCATTTCAGCATTTTATAAATAGGGGGCATCAATTCAGCCAAGCCGTATTCATAGGACGTCCCTCGTGCGCTTGACCCTTCGAAGCATTCGATACGCGTCAACCATAGGCCACACTTATTCCGAGGACCACGCAGATAACTGTCCCTTACCGGCAGGAACGAAGCGTTTGCGGCTCTAGAATTTAATAATTGTGTGCACGCCAGTCGTACGTGAATTTCAGAACAAAAAGTTCAAAACCCAGTGAGTTAAGCTCTTTACTGCCGTGAGAAGGCTGTTATGATGGCCAATATTTCGATGGGAGAATTGCAAAGGGTTGTAAAACAACGACCAAGCAGAATATGAGCCCCATTTAAACTTAAACCCGCACACTAATATTGCTAGTGTTCTCAAGGGTCAGGAAGCACTCCTGATATCTGCCATATACGGTCGCTGCCGCATTAGGCGAATGTGCAAAAACTATAGGTGCGAAGTATAATGACTATTGTATAAGCGGTCATGCATGTGGAGGAAAAGAGAATCATATTAATACACCTCTTGTGTGAGTTGTCCCTGCTTTTTGTGTAACGGCGTAAAAGCGAATTAGGAGCATAATAGTTTAGATTTACTGGCGGACCTGAAAAACGTCTTAACTTTAAGCAGTTTTGTAATGTTTTGGAGCAAATCTGGTTGGTTCCACAAAAGTAAAATAGAGAAGGTTCAGTGGTTAAGACTAGAATGCCCATATGTAATATGGTACTTTTAGTTAAATGTGGTATCACAATGGACTGAATAGTATTAAGTGAGCCTGAAATTTAATCGGAACGCTGCGCACTTTAGCCTAACTAACCTATCTCCGGCCACTGTTTACCTCTACTTGTCCTCGATTTCGACCCCACTCCTGACGGCCGCCAAGAGATTTGTTATCATACTGCAGACGACTGTACAATCATGGCATCTGCGGCCCAATGTTTTGATGACATCTGCCATCAGATTTAAACGTCTACCCTTCGCTAATCTACAGTTGATTTCACTGCCGAGAAATTTGAGAATATCCCCCACCAAATACTCAGCTACACATGGACGGCAGTAGTACGCAGGCAGTTGAATATTAGTGTCGATGGCGAAATGATTCCACCCCGATTACCCCCAGATTCTTGGGACACATTCGACAGCCTTCGGGTCATCTGCCATGCCACTTGCCCAATTTGTAATAAGCTCCTATGGTAGAAACAAGTTGTCAAGTTCAACTTGCCGGCAGTACTTGGAGTGCGAGCAAATTAAACTTGTTTAACTACCTATTAAGGCATTGGCCGGGTCAGTTGGTAAACTATGCAGATCCAGTGTGGAAACGCAGCAAGACTAGTGATACGCATAGGAATAAAATTACAGACATAGCCATAAGCTGCCCCTTTTAGAACTGCCGACTAGGTGTTTCCGCAGCACACCCGTGGATCCTTTTATGTGGCAGACCAAAGATCATCCTGGCAAAGACACAACTACATGGTTGTCAAAGCAGTTATTCCTCCTGGCGTTGTTATTCGCAGTTATTCATGCCCAAAACCACCATCTCATGGATACATCAACTTACCACCCAGGAACGTAAGGTGTGATAGTACATCATCTAGAGCGCCAGAGAATCAGCGCTACAAAAGAGTGACTCTTAGATCAAGCAGCCGTAGCCAGGCCAGGCTTGGAAAGAGCTTCATGACGAATACTGTAAGCTGAAGCGGTGAGAGCTACAAGGTTAACTTCCTGCTTCTCGGACGCGCGAATCCAGCGCCTACACAAAGCAAGCCTAGATTACAAGCAAGGACCAGGGAGGTTTGAACAAGATTTGAGGATACTGTAGCTGAAGCGTGCAGAAGCTACAAAGTTAATCCTTTCTCCGGAGTGCCGACCAACCGGCCCATAGCACCGGAGAAAAGGAGACCTCCCACGCAAACCAAGGAGTGCAATTAGACAGACGGACACTATATCACACTTACACTCCTTGTGCAAAATTTAAAAAGCACATATAGGGCAAAATGCTTGGCTTCTGGGAGGGGTCATATAATGTCCATATCGCCGAAAATAATATATTTATGCTATATCTATAATTCTGAAAAAAACGCCATTTCAACTGAAAACGGCACACTTTACGACACTATCAATTGCACTCCTGTGCCAAAATTAAAGTAAATCCAGGCTGACAATTCTGGCTCTGGGTCGTATTAGTAGATATCGAGGGGAAATATATACTTAGAAGCCATATCCAAAACTGAACCCATTTGTTCCAAAATCAATAGGGTTCTATTCCTACCCAAAACACATACTTGTATAAAATTTGAAGTCGATTGGACTAAAATTGCAACATACACTCAAAAAAAAGTGAACTCTCTATTTCACTAAAGCCAATTTAACTTTATTTTAGTTCAGTATAAATATTATGTTTGGAGAAAGGTTTCCCTGTATACTCTAATAACTTTTTGTATACGTTAGTTTAAATATTAACTCAACACGAGGAAAAATATACTCAAATAAGCATTAATAAATTTCGTTGTCTTCCACAAATAGTTCAGAATTTCTTTTAAATTTGTAAATTTTTACCAAAAATCGCGTCCATCGTGAACTTTCGTAATGTCACTAAAGACATTCTTGCAATTTTGAACCTCCAGTTTTCTTCAAACTACAAAATTTTTCTTTAACAAGTTGAAAAAACTTATTTATGTCTAAAGACATTCTATGCAATTTTTTGAAACTCCAAGTTTTTTCTTCAAACTACAAAATTTTCTTTAACAAGTGAAAAAACTTAGTTATGTTAATAAATTCTTGTATTTGTCGAAAAAATTATTATACTTATTTTATGACATCGGCGTGATGCCAACGATTTGTAATACTTGTTTAGTTAAATTTTCTACAAATATTCAAAATTTTTATCTAAAAATTAAACCGAAAGTTCTTTCCTGGTTTGGGTTCACGTTTTATTCAGTGTAGACTTTGGATTAAAAAATGTGTTTTCAATAAACAGACGGACATGCCCACTCAAAAAAAATTGAACCCGTATAATTTCACTAAAAGCTGATTTAATTCTATTATTTAGTTCATGGAATGATTACGTTTTAATAAAAGTTTACGATGCACAGAAAAAAATTTCACGAAAATTTTTCCAATTAAAATTCTTAATTGAGTTTTAACAAAAAATATTCAATTAAAATTTAATTTGAATTCAACAAAATTTTGAATTGAAATAAAAATCGATCACACAAAATTATATTACAATAACTATTTAATTGGATCAATTAATTTTTTAATTGAAATGTCAATTAATTTAAAAACTTTTTAATTGATACTATCAATTTCTGGAGATTGAAGACATTTTCCAATTAAAAATTAATTGGATCAATTAATTTTCGTGATTGAATCAGAAAAAAAATTTTTTTGTGTGTGGTATTTAATTATTTTTTACGACAATGTTTAGTTAAAATAAGCTAAAAATAGAGGGAATTATACACAAATGGAAGCATAAAGATTAAACTAAATTCGGGTCTTCCCGAACATATAGATCCCATTCGTCGCCAAAGGGTTTAACAATCGGGTCATTTCTTGATTTCCTTCAACTAGACTTCACCAACTGCTTTAATTTACGTAAAATTAATCCACTAACCAACCATTAATTACAAAAACATATTTGTTTGGCTTATCGCAGTGCTAAAACGCTGATTTTGGTGTACTGACCTATAGAGAGTTTCACCATTGAGCATCAATGCCAAGGAATTAAACGCTACAGTTCGCCCTCTTCTTTCCTCATTTCGCAAAAACTACATTTCACATCCGATGGCGCAAAGATACGATACGGTACCACATGACGACTACTGATTTGGAAGTTTAACAGCATTATCAGGTTCATTCATTATAAACAAAGCGAGTGCAAGGTACTTAAAAACAGACAATCTCTCTCTTT
>PGFW01048725.1:93618-105995 GCA_003123925.1 Haematobia irritans | reverse complement strand
ATATGTCAAAATTGGAAGTGTTGCTATGTGATAGTGTTGCCAATCTCCTTATATTTCCAACACTCATGATAAAATAAACCAAGTAGTGTCAAAATGTCACAACACACCCAGAAAAAAAAAACTTGAAGACAAGACCGACGCAATTTAAGAAAACTTTACTCATTTTAGTAAATTGTAATCTAATTTCAAATTTAGTAAAATTGTATACTTTATTTGTATAAAACTTTTAATTTTTAGTTCACATCAATAAAATAAGCAAAAAATAATTAAAATAAGACAAATTTTTACTAAAATCAACTAATTTTTATGAACTAAAATAAATTTAAACCGGTTATAAAATAAAATTCGTTGACTTTTTTTGGGTGTAAAGTCATATAAAAAAGGCTTTTAAAAATGGATAATTTCCGCAGAATGATTAAATTTTTCTATAAAATTCATAGCATTCAATCTATTCCTGAAGTCTAAATAATCAGTTGATGAGACATATTTTTGTTGTGGATAAGCATCTCGTGTGCTTTCAAGCAAAGACAATAAACTCTAGGAAGATAGGAAATTGGCTACTGAGGAGATCAAACCATTTACCGTGTTTGTTTCATACTCGAACCAAACGTGTATACGACAAGTATTGACAGCATTAAAATGCAAATAAAAAGAAAATAAATGCACGAAATAAATTTCCTTAAACGGGAAAATGTAATTTTTTGTTGTTGCCTAAAATTTAACATTATTTCATTAAGAAAATTAAGGTTTTCATTTAAAAAATAAAAACGAAAACAAATAAAAAAAAAATTACAAACATGTATGGAACTAACACAATAAACATAATCATTGGAGAAAGGCTTATATTCAATACGCTTTCAAACATGTTTTCAAAGAATTAGATTAGAATTCAATTTGAGAAATTGTTGAGAAAATCGCGTTCTCAACAAAAAACAGACATTACCCTCAACATTTGGTATAACTCAAGCCAATTTCCTATCTTCCTAGAGTTATTGTCTTTGCTTTCAAGCGTTAAAATTAGAGCGAGCTAAACAGCGTTGCCATTTTGGTCTGATCGGACCAAAAGTGGTCCAAAAGATTTTTTACATATTTAATAGTGGAATTAGATACCATTTCAAACGTCGGATAAGCGTTCAAAAAAATGTGATGAAAATTTCGCGATTTAGGTCTTGGGAGGGGTTTTATATCTTTTTGGAATTCAGAAATGAATTTTTCCAATGAGTGAAAGATTGGAACCATATTCACTAGAGTCCCCTGTTGTTCATGTTCTACATCTAAAGTGAGGAAATGTATTTCCTCCAATTTACATAGCGACATCTAAATGTTGAAGTATTGTCAATATGTTAATGTGCTATTTGATGATAGATGGAGCTTTATACGTCAACACATCGATAAAAAGATAAGCACCAATTTTCAATTTCAAAATCCAAGCCTATTTTTTACCCAAAAATACGTTTGATAAACTGTCAATAAATTGTTTTGCATATAGGCCGGTATGCACCTCTAGCGAAAATTTCATTCCCATAAGAAATGCATTGCTATTTATGCTAACGAAATTTTCGGTAGCGTTTAATTTCGTAAGCTGGTACGCACCTCTAATGAAAATAACAGGGTTGTCAAAAGCATATTTTATAATAATAAATAATAAACAATTTATTTCAGGAATATTTGGAACATATATTAACAATTTTTAAAAGCAATTAGCTGGCCTTAAGGCCGGTATGCACCTCTAGCGAAATTTTCGGTAGCAAAAATTTATTTAAGTCTACAACAAAAAAAAAACAGGGCTGTGTACACAAATTTTAAACCAGCTAATCGCTTTTAAAAATTGTTAATATATGTTCCAAATATTCCTCAAATAAATTGTTTATTATTTACAGACCCCTTTTAAAACTTTTACGCACACAATGATTGTAATAAATTAAATGTTTGCTGCCAAAAATATGCTTTTGACAACCCTGTTATTTTCATTAGAGGTGCGTACCAGCTTACGAAATTGAACGCTACCGAAAATTTCGTTAGCATAAATAGCAATGCATTTCTTATGGGAATGAAATTTTTCGCTAGAGGTGCATACCGGCCTTTATGGGCAAAAATATTTAAAATTAAAACCATACTAATACACTGAAAGAAGAGTTTTTCTTTTCTGAGAAACGAAATTTTAAGACGGGCATGACCAAGCAAAATCAAAAAATCAAGAAATATAAACAGTATTGCGGCACGACGGAAAGAAAGTAAAGTAGAGGTAGAGAAAAAATAAATGTGTTATTAAAGGATTGCCCCGTAAAAGTAACAAGACGGAGCAAAGATTTCAATTTTCTATATAATAGAAAATACAAGAATCCAATTCCAATACAATAAGGAAAACTACCAAAAAAACGAGATAAGAAAAGTGTCGCAATAGATAATGTATGAGTGATGTGTCTGTGACTCCCGACAACAGACAATTCGGTGCGGTATATCTCTGCTCCGTGAAGTAGTAGAGTTTTGGAACAAACGTTTTTGCACAAAGAAAAAATAGCAACATTTTAAAAGTGCCAAGTTTGAGATTTTTATTTTAATAACATATAACAACAAAAGTAAACAAAAAGAAAACGAAAGTGTCCAAAGTTCGAAGGCAAAAATTCGATAATAAACAAACATAAACATCTAATAAACAAATGAATAGATGACGGAAATAAGCAAAGGTAGGTAGTTTGTTTTATGTAATTTTAAACGTTTATAATTATATTTATATATTAATACTAACTTAGATTTGATTTCTTCAGAAATACAAATTATGATATTGTTTTCATTGTCGCACGATTACAGAATGTGGGCCCTGATTGCCTGCCGTCCACTTGTCTCATTTTTTTTTATTAATATGTAGGTCAACTTATAAATACATATATTTTTCATATGACCGCTTGCTGACAAACGGCACGCAAACATATTTTCGCCCACCACCAACATATGTATATCCTCTTAGATTTTTCTCAACCCACAATCTATATCCCTCTCCATCCTCGTTGTTTCAAATGAGACTCAATAGTGAAAACAATAACAGAATATATTTTTGGCTTTTATTTATTATTCAAATATAATTCGCTTTGTTTTTCTCCTCTCTCTTCTGAATATAATAATGTTGAATATTTATTCTGTCGAAAAAATCCGAGAGTAGTAAATGACCTTCACACTTTTTGCTATCTTCGGCGCTGTGTATGTTTGTTTTGTTTTTCTTTCCGATGTGTCAAATTCAAATTTGGCATCCAAAATAAACACATGTTCACCGTTATTCTCCCACTATTACTTTTAAATAGATCATCATTAGTTTGCTTTGATTAATAGGTCTGTTTGCGTACTCTCCCAGTATTATCCAGTAATGGATTTACTCTCTTTGCTAAAATTAGCAGAAATCAATTGTCAATTTAGCATGAACCAATTTATATCTTTTAAACCAATTAAAACAATAAACATATTCAAAATTTTTACTACATATAAAAAATCTTGCACACACTCAACAAAAAGTGAACTCTATATTTCCAAAGCCCATTTAATTTTATTTTAGTTCGTGGAATTATTATGTTTGGAGAAAGTTTCCTTTACTCTAATAATTTTTTGCTTACTTTAATAACGTGAATTAAAAATAGGAAAAGAGTTGTATGCAAATATACCTACGGAGAATTTGTGTAAATTGTCACTGAATTTTAAATTGTCACAATTGGTGGAATTCTACCAAAAATGGTAGATTTTTTTTATTGTTTGTTAGATTGGTAGAATTCTTGATGTTTTGGTAGATCTTGCAAAATATTCCTCCTTTGCAAATTTTTATAGAAACAAATTTTCACAAAAATTTCTATAGAAATAAAATGTTGACAAAATTTATATAGAAATAAAATGTTCACAAAAAATTCTATACAAATGGAATTTTCACAAAAAATTTTTTAGAAATAAAATTTGCTATAAAACTAAAATTTGGTTATTTTTATCTGCTGAATTCGAAAAAAATTTAAATTTTTTTTTATGGAACAGTTTTTAAGATATCCCGTTATTTGTAGTTTTTCTCTTTTTCACTAAACAAATTATATCTCGAGTGAGGAATGTCTGATTATATCGTTGTTGGTACTTAATGTTGCCATCCTCTAAACGGGATCAAAGATCATTTGCCTCAGTTGCAAAAGACAGCCTTGTGATGGCTATCATTAATAAAGGAGCATTGGACGGTATGATTCCAAGGCAAAAATGGGGGGAAATTGAGAACGCGATGTCTGGTGTCTACTCAGAGGTGCGAAAAAAGTTTCCCGGACCAAGTCCTCGACGGCAAGATGCTGGATGGTATCAAGGACGATATAAGTTAATAGCTTTTGCGGACCAGAGGTCTATGGATTGCTTTAAAGCTGCATTGATGCTAATTGGTGAAGTTTGGGAAGGAGCCGCTTTGGAGTTAGTCGATAAAAAAGACATACCGGCTAAACCTAGAGCACATGCATGGATACCGGCAAGGAAGGTTGGTCGTTTGGATGAGGTGGATGGACCAAAACGACATGTGGTGTTTATATTAAATATAGAGTCGCTGCCACATCTAGCCCAGACCGAAGGACGTGTAAGTTATGGCTTTCATGATATCCATATGATGGTATACAAAAGCGATCAGCCAAGAGAGAGTGAAAAAATCTCCTAGCGAAGCCGAAGGAGACATAAAAACTGCAGACATTGGCGAAAATCGTATGCGGAAAGTTTCTACAGGCTCAAACCTCATCAAAGCTGAACCGCAGATTGTTGCGAGAGTCACGGTGATCTGTGAAGAGGAAGCCCTTGATGACTCAATTGAAGCTGAATTTTAGGCTTAATATTGAAGAAAGAGCGAGAGAAGCAACGGTAGCTTTGTACTCGTGCAAAAAGGCAATAGGGAAAATGTGGGGACTAAAACCAAAAATTGTGCATTGGCACGGCAGTGGTAAGACCTATAATGCTATATGGTGTTGTAGTCTGGTGGTCGGCACTTCAGAAACCAACTGGTTTAGATAAAGTTCAGCGTATGGTGTGCTTATGTATCTCAGGTGCATTTAGTATGACAGGCACAGACTCCCTTAATGTCATGCTGCATCTATTGCCTTTAGACATTTTGGCCAAACAGTCAGTTGCAACAACGGCTGTGCGGTTGCGCGAGCTGTGGTCGGAAAAAATGTACGGTCACAGTTCGGTCCTCAAAGTTTTAGTTAAATGTGGTATCACAATGGACTGAATAGTCTAAGTGAGCCTGAAATTTAATCGGGCTGCCACTATCCTAACCTAACCTACCTCCATTGCAGGGACGGCAATGTTGTAGCCTCCACCATCGATGTGTGTGAAGATAAATTCGAATTTGAAATTTGCAGCAAAAACTTAGCCGAGACACAAACCAACACCAAAAATATTTTTCAAATTCGAATTTAGGATTTCAAATTCGAATTTGGATTTTTAGTATTTGGCTTATTATTTAAAAAAACTAAGCCGCGTGCGATATAGAGAGTAGGGCTCATTGGAACGGGCCTTGAGTCTCAGCTTTCATAATCACAAAAAGTCTTTCATTAGAAAAGTATTTTGTGAAAACGCGAAAATTTGAAAAACAAATTTCATCAAATTTTTTACAATCCGGCTGCCCACTCGTGCCAAAACTAAGCCGCGTGCGATATAGAGACTAGGCCTCATTGGAAAGGGCTTGAGCTCCAGCTTTCATAATCACAAAAGTCTTCAATTAGAAAAGTATTTAGTGAAATGCGAAAAAATTTGAAAAACAAAATTTTTCATCAAATTTTTAACAAACGGGCGCCACTGTGGCCCAAAACCAAGCCGCGTTGCTACATATAGAGACTAGGCTTCATTGGAAAGGGCTTGAGGCTCAGCTCTTTCATAATCACAAAAGTTCTTCATTAGAAAAGTATTTGTGAAAAGCGAAAAATTTGAAAAAACAAAATTTCATCAAATTTTTTACAAACGGCGCCCACTGTGCCCAAAACTAAGGCGCGTGCGATATAGGAGACTAGGTCTCATTGGAAAGAGCTTGAGCTCAGCTTTCATAATCACAAAAGTTTCATTAGAAAAGCTATTTGTGAAAAAGCGAAAATTTGAAAACCAAAGTTTTGACATCAAATTTTTACAACGGGCCCATGTGCAAAACTTAAGCCCGCGTGCGATATAGCAGACTAGGCCTCATTGGAAAGGGCTTGAGCTTCACTTTTCAGATAATCACAAAAGAGTCTTCATTAGAAAGTTATTTGTGAGAAGGCGAAAATTTGAAAACAAAATTTTCATCAAAATTTTAACAAGGGCCCACTGTGGGCCAAAACTTAACGGCCGCTGCCGATATAGAAGACTATGCTCATTGGAAAGGGCTGAGCTCAGCTTTCACAATCACAAAAGTCTTCATTAAGAAAAGTAATTTGTGAAAAGCGAAAATTTTGAAGAACAAAAATTTTCATCAAATTTTTTACAACGGGCCACTGCTGCCCAAAACTAAGCCGACGTGCGATATAGAGAACTAGGCTCATTGGAATGGGCTTGAGCTCAGCTTTTCATACCCATGAAAGTTCTTCATTAGAAAAAGTATTTGTGAAAAAGACCGGAAATTTGAAAATGCTTTTTTCAAGTAATTTTTACAACAGGGCCCACTGTGCCAAAAATCTAAGAGCCGCGTGCCGGATATACAGACTATGGCTCATTGGAGAAAGGGCTTGAGGCTCAGCTTTATAATCACAAAGTCTTCATTAGAAAAAGTTTTGTGAAAAAGTCCGAAAAATTGAAAACAAAATATTTCATCAAGTTTTTACCAACGGCGCCCAACTGCTGCAAACTAAGCCCGCGTGCGATATACGAGAGCCTAGGCTCATTGGAAGGGCTTGAGCCAGCTTTCATAATCACAAAAAGTCTTTCATTAGAAAAAGTATTTGTTGAAAAAAGCGAAAATTTGAAAAAGCAAAATTCTTCAATCAAATTTTATACAACGGCGCCGCACTGTGCCAAAACTAAGCCGCGTGCGAATATAAGAACTAGGCTGCATTGAATGGGCTTGAGCTCAGCTTTCATACTCATGAAAGTCTTCATTAGAAAAGTATTTGTGAAGAGCGCAAATATGAAAATCAAATTTAAAAAGAAATATATTGCAAAATAAATAAATCCATTATTTAGCAATAAACAATGCCGCTAATTTTAAACAATACTTCGTTAAATTATTAAATTAAATTTGATATTATTTTGTTTATTTAATTTGGTAATTTGACATTACGAAGCAGGTTCAACATTTTCTTTTACATACAAAATGAGCGCTTTTTTAAGAAATGTATGTTATTTTCATTTTTTAATTCAATTGGGCAGTTTCCATTAAATAATTTAGCCATATTATGTAATTAATAATATAAAAATCATAAACTCTTAAACAATTTGCAAAAAAAAATATTTCCTCGGCTGCGTAAAATAGTATAAAATAAATAAATAATATGAAAAATTATATTATATTACTTAATGATGTATTATATATAGAAATTGATTGCGTCTCTAATATAAAAATTATTAGTTTCTACGCAAATCAATCAAATTTTTAATGTTGAAGCGCAATTAAAATTTAAGTGAAAGTGCCGAAGAAAACCAATTGCTTTTTTTAACAAGAATATTTTTTATTTGCTAATTTACTTTCTATGATTAATACTATTCGTGATTGATTCAGTTAATAAGTTTAATTGGAAATACGTTTGGTAAGTATTTTTTTGCTGTGTATGCGTCTACTATGAGTTTTTAAATTAATTTTCTATCGTGTTTTTGCAATCAAAAATTTTGTTTACGTTTTTTTTGTTTACTTTTTTTTATTGAACCAAATCTACAAAAATTAATCGCCACTATTATTTATTTGTAGTTTAATTAATTATAAATGAGTAATGATACAATAAACAGTTTATTGGCATAAATTTAAATTAATTGAAATCAACACTACAATTGATTTGTAAATTTCCGAATTAATTAAGTATTTTCTGTCAAATTTTGTGATTTGATGCTATTTACTTCTTTATGTAAGCCAAATTTCAAATAAAGATAAAATTGCTTTCGAGTGAAAAAAATAGTGTTTTGCAATCGTAATCAATTACACTTTTAATGGAATCAATAAATTGCGATTATAATTCGGAACGCGAATCAACAAAATCTTCATATCGGCTAGCTCGCCTCAGACTTGCCAGGCAAAAATAATCCACAATATATTTTAAAAATTTAAAAGTTTAATATAAAATTTAATTTAAAATCTATTTAATCACAATTTAATTGCATTTCATTATCTTTATTTTAGTTAAAACCAATTCAATTTGCAAAATTGAATTGGGAAACAACCTTAGTTTTTAGACTTGTTTATAAGATGAAGTTGATATATTATCATTTTCAGTGATAAGCAAAAAATTTACGTTAAAAATTGATTGGAGCAGCAATTAGATTTTGCGATATATCAAAATTTTGTGTTTTCGCAATTCAAACGCAAGTGAACATAATAAGTTATTGATAATATCCAGCTGTTCCCAAGTGTTGAGTCCTACGCAAGAAAAAATATCTTCAACACATTTCCTTTGAAAAAAGTTGATAGAAGTTGAAAAATTTTCCAATTAATAAATTAACTGATGCAATTAACTTTTTAATCAAGATGGAAACATTAAATTAATTAACAATCTTAAAATTTTTAAGTAAAAAACTAATTGATACAATTAACTTTTTAATGAAAAAATTAATTGAGATTTGCATCCAACATCAATTAAATTTTTAATTTAGTCATTTAAAAAATTAATTCAAATTTGCTCTTAACATCAATTAATTTTTTTAAGCATTTTGTAGTGATTTAAGAAATTTCAATTAAATAATTAAATGTATCAATTAATTTCGTGATTGAATTAGAAAAAAACAAGTATATACGGCCGCCAAGTTCGGCCAGCGCCGAAATCTTTAATGTACCCACCACCATGGATTTGCGTAGAACCTTCTACGAAAGACTGTCAATCCACAATCGAATTACTTGGGTTAGTCCGGTATCTTAAAAACTCTTATTCCTGGCATGGTGTTGCGATACCATAATAACTAACATCACGCTACCAAAATTTCAACCAAATGGGAAGTATTTCGCTCTTCCAAAGGGCTCTGGAGGTCAACATCTGGGGATAGGTTTATATGGGAGCCTATATATAATTATGGACCGATATCGGACGAAATTTTTGCATGGGGAGTTTGAGCGGCGCATATATTCAACACCACGTACAACAATTTCAACTGAATCAGATGAATTTGGTCTTCAAGAGGTTCCGGGAAGGTCACAAATCTGGTGATCGGAGTTTATATGGGGCGCTATGATATATAATTATGAGCCGGATGTGGACCTAATTTTCTTGCAATGGTGTAGAAGACCATATACTAACATCACGTACCAAATCAGCCATATGCGGATGAAATTTGCTTCTTCTTAGCAGGCCTCGCAAAGCCAAGATTCGTGGGATCGGTTCTTATTTGTGGGGCTATTATACTAATTATCAGACCGATCGTGGACCAATTTTTTAGCATGGTTGTTCGAGACCATATCTAACACCATGTACCAAATTTCAGCCGGATCGCGTATGAAAATTTGCTTCTCTTAGAGGCCTCGCCAAGCCAAATCGGCGGGATCGGCTTTTATATGGGGGCTATATATATATTATGGACCGATGTGCGACCACAATTTTGCATGGTTGTTAGAGACCAATATACTGGACACCATGTACCAAATTTTCAGCCGGAATCGGATGAAATTTGCGCTTTCTCTTAGGCGGCTCGCAAGCCAAATTTTGGGGACGGTCCGTATATTGGGGCTGATACGTAAAAGTGGACCGATATGGCGCCCATTTGCAATACCATCCGACCTACATCAATAACAACTACTTGTGCCAAGTTTCAAGTCGATAGGTTTGTTTCGCTTCGGAAGTTAGCGTGATTTTAAAAACAGACGGACGGACGACGGACGACGGGACGGAACATGCTCAGATCGACTCAGAATTTCACAACGACCCAGAATATATATACTTTATTGCGGGCCTCTTAGAGCAATATTTCGATTGTGTTACAACACGGCAATGCACCAAAGTTAATATTTACCCCCCCATCCTATGGTTGGTGGGCGTATAAAAATTTTTGTGTGCTATTACAAAAAGAAATTGACAATAGTATTGAGAAATTGTTTATCCTTTAAATTTAAAACTTTAAAATTTAATTACATCTATATCGTGTGAAGACTATTGTGGGTCTGAAAGGCGTGAGCCTCAAGCCCTTTCCAATTGAGCCTGAGTCTCTATACCCACGCGGCACAGTTTTGGACAATGGACCGGCCGTTGGCAAAAATTTGTTTGAAAAATTTTGTTTCAAATTTTCGCTTTTCAACAAATACTTCTAATTAAGACTTCTTGTGATTATGAAAGCTGCAGCTGCAAAGCCACTTTCCAATGAGCTAGTCTCTATATCGCACCGGCGGGCATTAATTTTGGCACACGTGGGCCCGTTGTAAAAATTGTTGAAAATTTTGGTTTTCAAATTTCCGCTTTTCACAAATACTTTTCTAACGAAAAACTTTTGCTGATTATGGAAAGCCTGGCAGCTTCACACGCCCTTTCCAATTGAGCCCTAAGTCTCTATATCGCACCGCGGCGCCCAGCTTAGTCTTGGCACAGTGGGCTCCGTTTGCTAAAAATTTGTTAAAAAAGCATTTTCAAATTTTCGCTTTCACAAATACTTTTCTAATGGAAAGACTTTTGAAGAAAGCTGACTTCGAACCCGTTTTCCAATACCTATCTCTATATTTCGCACGCGCTTAGTTTTGGCACAGTGGCGCCCTGTTGTAAAAATTACTTGAAAAAGCATTTTCAAATTTCGCTTTTCACAAATTACTTTCTCTAATGAAGACTTTTGTGATTATGAAACTTGGAGCTCAAGCCCTTTCCAATGAGCCTTAGCTCTCTGATATCGCACGTCGGCTTAGTTTTGGCACAGTGGCCCCTTTGTAAAAATTTTGATTCTGAAAATTTTGTTTTCAAATTTTCGCTTTCACAAATACTTTTTCTAGATGAAGACTTCTGTGATTATTGAAAAGCCTGCAGCTCAAGCCCTTTCCAATTGAGCCTAGTCTCTATATCACCACGCCGGCTTAGTTTGCACAGTGGGCCCGTTGCTAAAAATTTGATGAAAATTTTGTTTTCCAAAATTTGCCGCTTTTCACAAATACTTTCTAATGAAGACCTTTTGATTATTTGAAATCCTGAGCCTCAAGCCCTTTCCAATTGAGCCTACTCTCTATATTCGCCACGCGCGGCTTAGTTTTTTAAATAATAAGCCCAAATACTAAAATCAAATGTCGAATTTGAAATCGCTAATTCCGAATTTGAAAAAATATTTTTAGTGTTGGTTTGTGTCTCGTGCTGAGTTTTTGCTGCAAATTTTCAATATCAAACTTCACTACCACATTCCACATCGGCAGCACCTTCTCTTCAATAGCCTGATTTCTAGACTGTTAAGTCCACTATACCATTGTGTGCTATAGTGATCAAGGAACGCCATGGGTGGTCCGCTAATAGACAGTATAATGTGGCCGATGCCTCAGGTTCCTATATGGGATGCTGCCAACGTGCGTGGTTGAAATCTAACGTTAGTTGGGCGTAATTTCATTTAAATAATATATTTAATTGTTGATTATTTTTATTGTATCGTAATATGTACCCATTACATATAAATTCGTATAAGAGACAGGTATAGGTTAGTTGTTTTATGTACTATTATATATTTACTTTATTTATATGTAATAGGTTCATATTATGTATTAGTTATTTATGGATTATTTCGTAATTTATGGATTAACTATAAGTAGTGGGGTGTAAAAAAGCCTGGCATGGATCAAAAGCGCTAAAGGCAATCCGACTGGGTGCCTGAACGGCGAATTATGTGTAGTTCTAGGAGTTTTTTATGTTATTATTTGGTGATATGGTAAAAGGTATAATTTATATGATTATATTAGTGGTGGTGGCACTCGTATAAATGAGGGAATATTTCTTTTTTGACACGAATGGATTCTTCCATAATTTTTTCCCTAATGCCAATTGTATGAAATTCTTCGTCGAAAACTTTGGTAACAATTTTAAAGCGGCTTTGGATGACTGTGAAGAATACATCCGAAGGATTTGCCAAACTCAGCTCTTCTGCATAGTTCTGGAAACACAGATATATCTCTGTAATTTCTGTGAACTGGCCAATCTTTGTTATGTAGAAATTCGTTTTCTCAACTGCTTTTGGATAGCATATCCAACGAAATATCTCTGTGCTGTCGCTTTGTGGATTGGGATTGGTTCATCCATTGGATTACGGTTATATTCTATCTG